>OMPJ01007070.1:2028-42149 GCA_900312935.1 Carapus acus | reverse complement strand
TGTATTTGTTGTTTGTCTTGATTTTTAGTTTAGTTCTGGCCCAGCTTTGTTTTTCTTCTGACTTTTGAGCTACCGGGGCTTTCCTTGATCAGTAGATCAATGGATCAATAATATACCTACCTACCTACCTACCTACTTACCTACCTACCTACCTACCTACCTACCTACCTACCTACCTACCCAAAAACAACATCATGCCGCTTTCAAATTGCTTGTCAGGGCCAAGAGCCAGGTTCAACCTCAACTAAACTCTGTTTTGTATACTTTTCAAATTTTTATCATTTCATGAAACCTGATTCGGTATACATGGCATGATTTGCGAGTACCTTTGAGTATGTGACAATGTATAATGAGCAGCCCAACTTCGAAACTGTCCGTTGTACCAATGTGTCTTTACTTTATTAAGAAGTGACTGTATTTTTTCACCCCACTCTCTATTGCAGCAAAACGGATGCAGCAACTGAATTCAACCTTTGCCAGCTCCCAGCAGTTCCATCAGACCTCGAAGGACTTTCAGTCCTGGTTGGAGGAGAAGTTGATCGAGAAGTCGATTCCACAGCCCATCTCCTGTAAAGTGGATTTACTACAACAAGCCCTAGCGGAGCACGAGAAACTCCAGAAGGCTCTTTCTGAGCGTGAGAATGCTTACAGCACCATCACAGGGGAAGGGGAGATGCTTCTCCAAAGCACGGATGGTGCAGAAAAAGTGACACTCCAGGGGCAACTTTCAACGCTTTCATCTAATTGGAATGAAGTGAAAAAAAGCACTTTGGAGTGTGCAGGTCAGCTCCAAGTTGCACTGCAGAGGGCACAGAAATATCAGCAACATAGGGAGAAACTTATGTCTTGGATTGAAGAGTGCAAAGATAGTCATAATGGAGTCAAACTCATTGTGGATCCTGCTGTAGTTGAGAGTTCCATTACCCTGGTGAAAGCTCTCCAGAGGGATGCTGACCAGCACCGTGGGATGGTTGAGCAGCTTAACGCAGCTGTGAACAGCCTTCTTGAAGTGACAAATACAGACACTGATGATATTAAAGAGGAGAGGTCTCAAATTGTCAATCAAGTCGTCAAAATCACAGAGGATCTGCAGAGTAAGATGGACGCCCTGGAGAAAATCTCACGCACCCTGAAGGAATTTAATGATGCTTATAGAGAGGTCGAGAGTCAGCTGGAAGGAGCTAAAAAACACGTCAATGCTTATGAATCACAAGGCTTACAGGCATACAGCAATAAAAACTTGACCAACATGAAGGCCCAACACAAGAGTTTAGAGGGAGTGGAGAACAATGTTGAACAGCTGAAGGCTTTGGCAAAGGATCTCGTCGTAGATATCCCACAGGCTGATGGAGTAACAGACCTCTTACTTAAAGCTGACAGTGTTGAAAAAGACTACATATCCCTGAGGAAGAAAGTAGAAGACACATGTACAACGCTAGAAACCAAGCTGCAAGGGATAGGGCAGTTCCAAAGCGGAATTCGTGAGATGTTTGGGCGATTCACAGACCTAGATGATGAGTTGGACAACATGGCACCAGTGGATCTTGACTTGATAGTTCTTAAGAAGCAACAAGATAGCATTCAGACCTTTGTAGCCACGCTTCAGGAATTATTGGCCAACACAGCCAATGCTGGGGACAGCTGTAAGAGGATGCTTGAGACAGAGGCTTCACCTGATTTGTTGGGTGTCAAGAAAGATCTAGATGCTCTCAATAAACAATGTGGCAAACTGTTGGACAGAGCCAAAGGCAGAGAGGTGCAGGTTCAAAGCACACTCACTAAACTAGAGGAGCTCTACTGTAAACTTCACCTGCTGAATGATAAGGTACGCAGAGCAGCAGACAAGGAGGCATCCCAGGAGGCAGTTGGCATGGAGACAGACATAATCAACCAACAGCTGGAGGCCTTCAAGGTACGATGTCCTCATGTAAACTGTTATTGTACAATGGTGAAGAGTCTGTAGAGTTGATTAAGGATGTTCACCCAAAGCAAACCTCCCATCATGCATATGTCTCAAACAAAGTGTCAAGGATCATTGCTATAACCATTACACTCCCCTAATTGGAAGGTTAGATTAAACAAGAGTCAACTGTTTGTATGATTTTTAACATTATCATTAGCTCATAGAATGAAAGTAATTGCTGCCCACGAGGTAAGCTTGCTGTGATGTTGATGTTCAAACCTGCTGTGATTCAAAGTGAATCAAAGCATGGAATTTGTGCAACATTAAGGCAATGGTAGCACAAAATAATAGCCATTAGATTTGTATTGGTTGTGCCAAAAAAAGGATTAAACCCATGTCTCCGCTTACTGAATATCTATTCAGTTGTAATAATTGATAGTGTAACAATAATACACAGTCCAAATGGGAAAGACAACTGTAAAATGCAGGTCAAGAGATTCTATTTTATAGCAAGGTGCCATGTCTATGCCCGGCAGCAAGCCTGTGTTCCTGTCTTCAATTCAACCGATTAAAATATCATGGTGGGAGGGGGTGTTCTCATTCAGTGTATTGTGTGAAGTTCAGTCAAAAGGCCTTTGGGGGGTATCTGATTGCAAGTGGGGTGACTGAATGAATCACGCGGTTGCCATGCAACATTTGTCATGGTGCGTGCTTTGCCCCCTCTTTGTTCCGTGCGGGATGTGTTGAGAGGGCAAATCCAGGCTCAGCTGGTGTTGGGGAAAACCTCTTTGTACTTATTTGCACAGCGTTTATGATACTCGTCACAGGAGAAATAGTCATGAACATCGTAGCTGTAAAAGAATGTGAATTTGCTCTTTATATCCTCGGATCTCTTTTCATTCCAGAAAAAATGCTGAGGATTATTGTATTATATTGTTTTGTATGGTGTGGCTTAGGCTCTTGTTACTCTGGGTAACTATGCCTTATTGGCAACTCGTAGGGAAGAAATAAACAGAGAAAAACAGGTCTAAGATTAGCTCCCTCCAAGTGCTGTTACCATTTAAGGTCAGTATTTCAAAAAGACTCCTGACCTCATATGTTTTATTGTAAAATGTGTGTGCATGTGCATGCATGTGCGTATGAGTGTGTGAGTGTCTATGTGTGTGATTGTGTATGAGTGTCTGTGCATGTGTGCGTGTGTGTGTGTGGTGGCAGGTAGGCACGCAGGCAGGTTGGTAGATAGGTAGGTAGGAGGGTAGGTAGGTAGGTGTGTGTGTGTGTGTGTGTGTGTGTGTGTGTGTGTGTGTGTGTGTGTGTGTGTGTATTTCCTCATATGCACCTTAAAGGACCTCAAAGTGAGAGGACACCACTGGTGGCCGACAGATGGTGTGTGTGGGAGTCTTTTCTTAGGGTTAAGAATTACATCAGTGTCTTGTAATTGATGAGGAATTCCTACTTCTGAATCATGCCCCACATCATCTTACTAACTGCTTGGCAATGTTGAGAGTACAAGAAACATTCACTCACTAGTGTGGTTTGCTTAAAGATTAATAGTGATTATATGGTCAAGATGTGATTGTGTAGGAAGCTGCACACTGGAAAAAAAAGACTTATGGTCAAAAGTTGTATTAGCTGCAATTTTTCAGTTCCTCATTGGTTGTCTAATGCAAATAGGCAAGCTTGATTCTCATTTAATGTTAGTTATGATTTGATCAAAAATAATACGAATACCCACAAAACAAATAAGTAATTTGAAGTGTTTTCAAATGTTTCCTCACTGAAGATTTATCATTCAAGAATAACAACAGCAAAAACTATTATCGATTACTGATGGTCACTGAGTTTTTCCACCATATCTTACAACAAGAGATATCCCGATCTGAAAATGCAACTGATATAAAGAACAAGGCCTTCTCAAATGTCTGTACTGTACGTCTGTAGCTTTGTCATACATGTCTGTTGTTAGTCATACACACTCAACTGAGTCATGCATTTGCTGAAGTAGTCCTTCACATCGCTGCCTAAGTCAACAAAAGTAAACACAATTACATAGAAATGATGGCTTCATTCAAAACCCATATGTTACTTAAGTTTCCTATCAAGCCATACAATATTGGCCTATGCAAATAGTACAGAAAAACAATTAAATATTTTTGTAGTCTTTTCTGCATTTTGCTGTCCTCCCCTATCCCACTGTTGCAAATAAAACGCCTTTTGATGCACTCACCCATACCCATTTCATATTAAATTACCTGGGACCTGTACCTCCTTCAGCATTCCACAGTTCCGGTAATTTACAGTATCTGCAGGGTCCACAAAAACCGTACAAGATAATAAAAGGAGCAAGGTGGTAAAAAGAAAAACGTGTATCTATTTCCACAGTGTGATGTCATCAGAGTGGGAGCTGCCTGCCAATGTAGTGTTTTTTCATGTGAAGTAGAAAAGCTGGTGCGTATCATACCCCCCTCCCCATTCTTACAGAGAAGGAAAGTGTGATTGTGTCAGGATGCAGGAGACGGCTTAGAAGTGAAGTCATATGGACTATGGAGACATAGGGGGGAATTAGAGAGGGGAAAAAAAGGATCATGCATCCTCCAATCAGCCGGCGCAGCTCTAAGCACAAATGGAGTTGTGGCAGATGTTGTCTGAATAATGAGCGGGGGCGGGGCATGCAACCCTCTGCCAGGAGGGTGTCTGTCATTGCACAGAGAGCGATGGGAGAGAAAGGGCAAGGTTTTTTGTTGATCCGGGACAACCAACTTTCAGTCCAGTTTTCATAGGGCGGCATAGATACATGGATATTACACTTTTCTTTTGATGTGATCTTGAGCCCATGGATATTGTGACGAATTCAAGGAGGAAGAGTCACTTTAAATCAGAGACAATGAGGACGTTTTGGAACAACACAGAGCGGATCTGCAGTGGATATATTTTGTGATGGGTGATAGTAGTGACTAACTTGATTTTGAATCCAAATGCTGAAATATGAAGCTGCTTATTTTTATTGATAATGTTTTGAACAGAAGTATAGTTCATCTGAATTATGAATTCTGACTCCTGCCACTTTCAGTATTCATGAAACTAAATGTTTTACAGTTTGGCTTACACTGTGCGCAGTAAAGCAACATATACCTCAAAGGATATGTACTACATCCTTAATTTTGCCTTTATACAAAATAACAGCATTGTTTTAGCATGGGCAAACCTCTAAGCAGACCAGATTGTCTCAGACAAAACCCTCCCTGTCTGGGCAAGGGGGAAGAGGAGGACCTCAACATTGATGACTGCTACGTGCCCCAGAGGTCCATTTATGACACTGTCAGGCTCAATGAGCAGATAGACTCTGGCTCCAAAGGCAGCCTCTCTTCTAGACACTTCACAGGCACCCTACCATACACACATTGTACATTAGACCTTAGTAGCTTGTGTGGTAATGGGGTCCTTTCATCCTCCAGCTCGTATGAACTACGAACGCATCAGCCAAGTTTGCTAGATGAGCGTGTCATATTTGATAAACTCAAACTCAATGGAAATATCATCAGAGCTACTGATGTAGTGCTACCAAAGTCTCGACTCCATGGAGGAGAGAAGAGGGACCATCCTCATCATCGACGGTCATGGAGAACTTTTGCCCCCACCAATTTGGCAGAATATGCAACCCGCTGCGGGACTTTGTTGTCGCGAAGTGTTGACAAGCCAGGGTTGGTGAATGGCAGGAGAGGAGAGAGTATGACCAGTTCTTTGACATCTGAAGGGGACTCCGGTTTGTACAGTCCGACTGTGGAAGCAGAGCGAAGTGGACGCCATTCGCGGAGAAGAGGAGGCCCTGGCATCCGCAGCCTCTCATCCTCAGAGGCCATGCACATGTCTGGAGACCTCAAATCAGGACGATCACTCAGCTCAGGGCAGGAAGACTTCCCTTTCTCATCAGCTAAGGATAAACTGACCCTTTACTTTGGTCGTCCTTTCCATGAGTCACAGCAGGCTTCTGTGGCTGAACTGACTGAAAGAAAGGACACTGGGGAATGCATTGTGCCAGTCCCCTGTATTCCAAAGGATAGCTCAGGATCATATGTTAGAACTTTTCCAGGCTATGTTGAACTACCCACAGCTGAGCTCTTAGAAAATGGGTCTGCTCTATTGGACCAAGAGCTGCTCACTTTAGTAGAGACACATTCACAGTCAGAGACCCATGGGCCCTCTGTAACTGTTCCTACTGAATGCAGAGAACAATCTCAAACATGCAATATGCAAAAGTACAGCATGGAGGAGTTGAAAGATATTCTGCAGTCAGTGGAGGCTTGTTTGCCTGAGAGAAGTTTGCATACAGTCCAAAACACAGAGAAGCAGGAAAAAGAGACTTTTCTTAGTGCTCTACAAAGTCCTGAAATGGATCTCATTGGCTGTTATCCCCCACAGGTGCCCAAAAGGAGCTTCTCATAGCTCATTTGTCTTCAACTGGTCTAACGTTTGTTTCTTCAGATGATAAGCCCCTGAAGGCTAATGCTTCCTGGACTCTGCTTTGTTATTTTACTTGCGTATCTGAGTACATTATGGGTCAATTAGGATTAGCTCACTAGCTCAACATGTGTGTGTGCGTGTGTGTGTGTGTGATTATACACAACTTTGTTTTAATTGATTTTTGCTAATGACTATGATGTGCTACACTGTAATATAGTTGTTATTTTTCAATGCAACGAGAGAGAGGCAGTGATTTGACATTTTACATGATAAGTCTGTAATTTGATTACACATGTGGTAACTGTCACCTTGAGAGTTCTTCTGTACTGCAGAAGAAGTTAAAGATGCGCATCAATCAATGACTCATTTAGTTTAATTCACAACAAAAGAGCAGACAGAATATTGTGACTTATTTTGGTATATTTCAACACAGGCATTACAGAAACTGGAGATTGACCCACTGCAGACACAGCTTCAAGGAATCAACGCCCTTGGACATGGCTTGATCCAAAATGCAGCCAAAGGTACACGTACCAAGAGGCTTGAGGATGATTTGGATGACATCAACACAAAATGGAATAGCCTCAACAAAAAGGTTACTGGTCATTCTTTTTTTGCCTAGCAGAAGGTGTCAAGTTCTGTGTGGCTTAATTCACACTTAACAACATGCATTCGTGTTGTATGCAGATTGCTGAACGTTCAGCGCAGCTGCACGAAGCCTTGTTGCGCTGTGGGAGGTTTCAGGATGCCCTTGAGTCACTTCTCAGCTGGCTGACTGACACAGAGGAGTTGGTGGCCAATCAGAGACCTCCTTCTGCAGAGTACAAAGTGGTGAAGGCACAGATACAGGAGCAGAAGGTAAATGAGTGCAAAGCAATTTTAACATAGGAAGCAGTGACAAAGACTTTCCAATCCCATTTTAGCTATGTGTCTTCACTTCGCACAGAATGCAAATAAATCTCAGGCTGTGGCACTCATTTAATAAAGCTGAAACTTGTTGTAAAAGATGAGTGGTGGATACAAAGGTTGTCAGGGTAATGGTTATTTAATATGCACTTCCTGGATTTATTATTTTTCACCATGAAGCACTCTTCGCTGGAGGAGTTTGTTTATAGGCAGCTCCTAAGTCTTCTCTTTTGTTTGCCTTTGACAGCTCTTACAGAGACTGCTTGACGACCGTAGGCCAACAGTGGAGTTGATAAAGAAAGAGGGAGGAAAGGTTGCGGAACTGGCGGAGTCTGTGGATAAGGAGAAGGTTGCCAAAGAAATTGAATGCCTGGGGCAAAGGTGGGATGCTCTTCTCAAGACAGCTGAAAACAGGTCCGTATAAACACTGGCAATTTGCTGTCACACAGTTTTGACTTCAAAATTGGTTAGACTGAGACTAGTTTTAATTTATTTTCAGTTTAAATGAACTCATCAGTTTAAATGAAGTCATTAAATCTTTGGCAAAGCTGAAAGATTTACAGATTTCATTTCGTGAGCTAGATATTATGACATACAGAATGGATAACAAGACAAGTCAAGTCAGTTTTATTTGTGTAGCGCCAAATCATAACAGAAGTTATCTCAAGGCATTCTCCAAAATTGAGCTGGTAGAGCTCCTCAGCATGTCAACACTGAAAGTCTATAAGATGAACACCAAGAGACCCAACATATCCCCCATCAGCAATAGCGGCGAGGAGAAACTTCCTTTGAAGGGAAGAAACCGCAGGCAGGTTAGACTCCAGGTGGGCGGCCAACTGCCTTGACCGGTTGGGTTGAAGAGAGAGGGAGGGAGGGAGAGAGACAGAGACACAGTGACAGATGTAGGGATGCACAGCAGCAGGTGCACAGCATGCCAATCAGGAGGAGGACCCAGATGTCTTGGGGTCACCAGTGGTGGTGTCCAAGCTGCCAGCTGCGGTTTAATAAAGCACAAGACAAAGACTCCGGGGACAAAGGCCAATTAGTAACATGCATTTACGAGACATGGTTGCAGGTGAGGGATACAAGTGAGACAGAGAGGGAGAGGAGAGTGAGAAAGAGGAGGAGGATAGAAAAGCTCAAAAAGCTCGTTGTCTAAGTCTGGACACATAGTTTTGTCTAACTATAAGCTTTGTCGAAAAGGAAAGTTTTTAGCCCCCTCTTAAAAGTAGTGAGGGTGTCCGCCCCCCGGACTGAGGCTGGAAGATGGTTCCACAGGTCAGGAGCCCGATAGTTAAAGGCCCTACCCCTTATTCAAGCAAGACTCAAAATACAGGAAATGTGCCACAATAATTTATTTAATTCCTGAAAGTCCTATACACAAACTCCTACACTGTTGCTGTTGTTATGGCAGACACAAGCACTTGGAAAGCATTTTGGGGGTCACTCAGCAGTTCCACGAGATCCTGGAGCCTCTGAGTGAGTGGCTCGCTGCGACAGAGAAGCACCTTTCGAACTCGGAACCAATAGGCACCGAGACGTCTAAGCTGGAAACGCAGATCTCACAGCATAAGGTGGTATCTCATATTCGGCCTACTTTCCTTTGACATGATATTTTCCTCATCAGACTTTTCTGTTTTCTTGGCATTTTAGTTTTCAAAAATGCATTTAAAACTGCTTTAGTTGCATTTGAGTATTTTTTGTTCTGTTTGACATCATGCTACATTTGGTTTATTTTTTATGTTGTCTTGTCATATTTTTTGTTTCCCATCCCCTGTGGTCAGGCCTTAGAGGAGGAGGTTATGAATCACAGTAAAGACCTGTTTCAGACTCTCAGTCTGGGTCAGTTGCTCAAAAAAGTGAGCTCAGTAGACGACAAGGAAATCATCCAGTCTAAACTCCATGCTGCCCAGGCCTGTTACATCGAGCTGCAGGAGAGGTGTCGGAGGAAAGCTGAGATGCTCCAACAAGCTTTGGCCAATGCCCAGCTCTTTGGGGAGGATGAAGTGGGCCTCATGAACTGGCTCAATGTGGTGCATACAAGGCTAAATGAAGTTACTGTGGAGGACTACAAAATTGACACTCTCGAAAAGCAGCTGGCCGAACAACGGGTACACACTCCTCCTCAGGCCTGCGACTTTGTCGAGATCTGTTTTGATAAGATGCTTCTTTCATTTTTCAGTTAATTAACCCTGGTATTATACGTTTTGCATCATTCATTCTTTACAATCGATGGTTTCACGGTCAGTCTCAGTAACTTACCGTAACACAACATTATTGTTTGATTGCAGTCCCTACAAAATGATATTGAGTTGAGGAAGAAGAACGTTGACCAGGCCATTCTCAATGGAATGGAACTACTGAAACAAACAACAGGCAAGCACTACTCATTCTCATTAGAACACCTGCCCCCTTAAAATTCAGTGGTCAATGAAATGTAATAAAATGAAAAACTAACAAAAAAGGATGGTAAAGCAGTACAGTGTCAACAAACAGTGAACATTATGTTGTGACAGCTGAAATCGTATAAAGTACAAACACTGTGTCAGCAACCTTTAAGACCCAAAGAGTCATTAGGGCCCGCTCTCGACTGAAAAAAAAAAACACTGGGAGACACTAATACTTTTTGACATCTAAATTGTAAAATGATGTTGTCAGCACGAGTGGGTACGCGCCAATCTTAACGCTGTCATCCGTGAATTGTCAGCAGTGGTGGGGGATTGAGTGTCGATCTTTAGATTGTTGTTGGCAAGGGTGGGGGATATCTGTATGCCGTCATCCATGAGTTGTCAGGTGGGGCAGGGAAGGCGCAGATCTTTGAGTTTATTCATTTATTTTCCCAAGCCCTGCGGAGCCGTAGTGTGTGGTTGAATGAGACGCATGCAGCTCCTGAACCATGGGTTGCCAACCTCAGCTCTACTCGTTTATACTACTAACTGTCTAATAAGGGTAACGAGGGATGGTCAGCAAAGCACTGATGAAAGAGCTGTTAACAACAGATCATCCATCCCATTTTTTCTTGTGATTACATGAGAATGATCTAGAGGTAAAGAAACTTTGGATAAAGGAGTTGAGCTGCATAGTTTCCAGCATGAAGCATCAACATTGAAACAAGAGGGCCCGGATGGTTCAATGATTCATATTTTTCAAATTGTTTTCAAATCACAACAAAAACTTTGCTCTGATTGAATACTCGCATATCATACTGTGCAAAGTGATTTTTTGATCAGAATCTTTTGAGTGATATACATGTTTTCTGACATCAACTTTGTGCCAGATACTTGGCGGAAGAGAACATGTCATCCAGAGGAGCACACTCCCTTATACTTACACTATGCAGTACTTTTGTCTTTTAGGTGATGAGGTGGTCGTTATCCAGGGTAAGCTTGATGGAATAAAAGCAAAGTACGCCGACATCAGTGCAATGAGTGACAGTGTGCTGAAGAATTTGGAGCAGGTTCTTACACTCTCTGCTAAGCTACACCAAACCCACGAGAACTTCATCAGCTGGCTTAAGCCAGTTGAGGCTGAGATCAATGCTTTTGCTGCTCAAGAGCCAGTCGGGAAGCAGCTGAATCATGCACATAGCCGGCATATTGTAAGTGTTTCCTGATATACCTATACCTTTAATAACGTTTCCTTTAGAAGGCAAACGCCATCATTTTGTGCATCGTGTTATATTTTATAGGCCTTGTTGAAGGAGACTAAGGACCATAAGCCTACTGTGGACAAGCTCAATGATCTCAGTGGGTCTCTCCTGGAGTTGGTTCCGTGGCATACACGAGAGGGGCTAGACAAGCTGGTCACTGAGGACATTGAGCGGTACAGGTCCATGTGTGACACCATTAATCAGCAGGTTGACCACATCAACACTGACATACAGGAGTCAAAACAAGTAAGAACTGTAGATGTCAGAATGTACGTAATTGGCTGTCGGTGTCACAGTTGTTTTTATTTGCCTGTCTTATTTTGAGATGATTTATTTATTTATTATTTAAAAAATCATACAACTGTATATTTTGTTGGCATTCAGATTATGTGTCTATCCCACAGTTTGAACAAACAGCAAATTTTGAACTCACTTGGCTCTCTGAGGCAGAGAAGATGTTGCGGTCAATGACGGAGATCAGGCTGGAGCAGAGCCAAACCACTGCCCAGCTCCAAGCGCAGAAGGTGAGAGAGTCAACTGCTGCTAGACACAGTTAGACGTAATTAGAAAAAAAGAATTACATTAAGGTTTGGCATTGGTATTTCAGGCCTTCTCCATGGACCTCATGAGGCACAAGGACTGTATAGATGATATTGTGAAAAGAGGGAGGACTATCATGGATAAGAAAGACCTGGAGTACAGAGACATTCTGAAGGTGATAACACTCAAAGGTTTTTGAGTATGGTCCCTGCATTTGAGGAGAAAATGTAATTGAGTATTTTTGTCTGTTCTAACAGGCACAGATTGACTCTCTCACAGAGAAGTATGGTGTCGTCAGCCAGCTGAACTCAGAGCGTTCTCTCCAGCTGGAGCGAGCTCACTCTCTAGTGGGTCAGTTCTGGGAAACATATGAAGAGCTGTGGCCATGGCTCCAGGATACACTGAATGCCTTTGGTCAGTTACCTCCACCTGGTATTGAGTATGAGTCACTGAAGCAGGAGCAAGAAGAGCTGAGAGTAAGTAGACAGAAGAAGTAGACTGGAAAACTTAGATCATTTGAGTTCCGCTGTCAGACGTGAAATTTAAACTCAGGCCCCCAGTGGAGGCTATCAAAGGAGAGTGGCAGAAATTCAGTCACCTACTAGTTAAAAGTGTTCTGTTGCCATTGTAAGAATTGTTTCTGTACTGTGAAATGTGAGCTATAAGACTGTCAAGCCTCAAATACTGAATGAGTTTAGGGCTATATGTCAACTGGTCAGCCATCACTGCTTGTGTCTGTTATCCACTGCAGCAAATGCGTGAGCTGATTGCAGAGCACAAGCCCCACATTGACAAAATGAACAAGACAGGTCCACAACTTCTCGAGCTCAGCCCAGTCGAGGGAGGGGCCATCAGGGAGAAATACACAACCACTGACCAGCTTTACACCAAACTCAAGGATGATGTGAAGCGGAGAGCTGCCACATTGGATGAGGCCATCTCCAGGTCTACTCAGGTGGTTATCGCATGTCTCCCCTTGGTTTCACAGCAGATGATATGTTTAGTTCCTTGGGCACCTCTGAAGTCATCTGTTCAGCCAAACACTTGAATACATTTGTTTTGACTATTTTCCTCCCTTGCTGCTTATTACGTAGTTCCACCACAAAATTGACCCCATGCTGGAGTCGCTAGAACGGATTGTTGAACGACTGCGTCAACCTCCCTCCTTCTCTGCTGAGGTGGACAAGATCAAGGAGCATATTGCTGAAAATAAGATGGTCTCTGTGGACTTGGAGAAGTTACAGCCTTCTTATGACACTCTGCGGCAGCGAGGCGAAGAGATGATTGCTCTGTCAGAAGGAGCAGAAAAAGACATTGCTGCAAAAGGTGTTTTATTTTGGTTATTGATATCTTTTAATGTTATTAGCTATTTGCAGTTCCAAACTCAGGGAGAAGTGCACGCTACAAAGCCCCATATTCAGATCCAGAATAACCCTCTGATTGTTTTTGCTCCAAAAGCTGTACAAGACAAACTGGACCAAATGATGTCTGCCTGGAGTGACATACACTTGCTGCTTGAGGAGCGGGAGGCGAAGCTATTAGACGTGATGGACCTGGCAGACAAGTTCTGGTGTGACCACTGTTCCCTCATTTCCTCCATCAAAGACAGCCAGGACCTCCTGAGGGAGCTGGAAGAGCCAGGGGTTGACCCCTCAGTGGTTAAACAACAACAGGAGTTTGTGGAGGTCAGATCAATCTCCCGTATCTCTCTGGATCAATTTTACCGTATCTGATCCAGTAATCTACAAAAAAATGGCACTGTAGCTGTGGTACTTGTTCTGAAACAATTCTGTCCTTAATTTCTACCAGAGCTTTAAGGAAGACATCGATGCACTGCAGGAAGAACTTGATATGGTTCGAAGCCAAGGAGCAGAGTTATTAAATGCATGTGGTGAACCTGATAAACCAGTGATAAAGAAAAGCCTTGATGAGGTAAAATCAATTTAAGATCAGCCAAAGTCAAAATCTCTTTCTGATTTTCCATGACAAATTGCAGACACACGTGTTCATCTAGTTAGGTATCTCAACTTGTGTTTGGAACATGGTTGCTGTAAGTGATGTTGTTTTTACAGGTGAACACCGTGTGGGACTCGCTAAACAAGACATGGAAAGAGCGAGTGGAGGGACTGGAGGAAGCAATGCAAGCTGCTGTGCAGTTCCAGGATGGCCTACAGGTAATAGGCTCCTATTTGTAATGCTGAATTCTAAAATCATCTGTAATTCATACACTTTTCTGACTTCTAATCAGTGAAGTTGGTTATGTTACACATATCTGTGTACTGATGTTTTCATAAGCTTCACAGATTTTTTTCTTGTTTTTGTTGTCAGCCTTCACGTAGTACATCAGAAACTGTACACAATATGTTCCCCGATTGAAAGGGAATCATAGAGAACATCACTGAAATTTTCCCGTGCAATTTTGAATACAAATGCTTCAAATGTGCATTGTGACTCACAGAGTAGAGTCTATGATGAGAGGTGAAAGGGAAACCTGGGACCCAAGTTTTCTCTCAGTAACAATAGTCTCTCCTCTTTGTGTGTAGGGTATGTTTGACTGGGTGGATATTCTCGACAGCAAACTTGATTCCATGTCACCGGTGGGCACTGACCTTGAAACAGTCAAGCAGCAGATTGTGGAACTGAAGGTACAGTGTTATCTTTGTTGATGAAGTGCTGAAT
Source organism: Carapus acus (assembly GCA_900312935.1). Taxonomy (NCBI): domain Eukaryota; kingdom Metazoa; phylum Chordata; class Actinopteri; order Ophidiiformes; family Carapidae; genus Carapus; species Carapus acus. Next base: position 28,011 of record OMPJ01007070.1, on the reverse strand, counting down.
ACAGATGCTTATTGGTCTGACTTGTTAAAGCAGTAAAAGCAACTACTTCTGGCTGTGTATGTATTTAAAGCTTTCTGAGGAAAGATAATATTATGTCTATTGTATTTGCTCTGATGTAAGACAAAGTAGGCTGTGTGTGACTGATCTACCATACATTCTCTCCTCTGTTGTGCATATGTGCTTGTATAAGGAGTTTAAAGGAGAAGTGAACCAGCTGCAGATTGAGATGGAGCGCTTGAATCATCAGGCTGGCCTCCTGCTGATGAAAGTGACAGAGGAGGCCGATCGCAGCACTATCCAGGAACCAATGTCTGAGCTCAAGCAGCTTTGGGATAATTTGGACGAAAAGATTATAAGCAGACAGGTCAGACAAGAAAGTTTTATTAGCAAATATCGCATTTGATCATTTCAATGCAAATTGTTCGTTCAGTGTTTGTTAACCATTACAATTTCATCACAGCAACACCTACCGACCTCCAAAAACACACACGCACCCGCATGCACAAAACTGTTCTCTCTTCTGGAAATTATGTATGACTGAGCAAATTTTTCAGTTGTATGCCTGTTATGTAACTATCTCCGTTCTCTTCTCTATATCTCTTATTGAATTCCCATTGTATGTAGCACAAACTGGAGGGTGGCCTCCTTGCACTGGGGCAGTTCCAGCATGCACTGGATGAGCTGTTGGCATGGATGAGCCACACTGAAGAGTTGCTCATTGAGCAAAGGAAGGCTGGAGGCGACCACAAAGCCATTGAGATAGAACTTGCCAAGCATCACGTATGACATTTTCTGACCAGTCTGATGCACCATCTGCACCCTGTAGCCATCACATAATTTATTAGATTATTCATTGGATGTCTGTACCTTATCTGTGTTGCACAAGCAGCAAAGACAAGGACCATCCATCACATCCAGTTGCCATCTCAACATTTGTGTCTGTATTATATCTCCTGTTTCACTTCAGGTCCTCCAAAATGACGTGTTGGCTCATAAGTCCACTGTTGAGACAGTGAACAAGGCTGGCAATGATCTGGTGGAATCTACGGCTGGAGAGGAAGCCTCTGGTCTGCAATCCAAACTGGAGAACCTGAACCATAGATGGAAAGCCATCCTGGAGAAAACTGAACAGAGGAAGCAGCAACTCCAAAGTGCTTTGGTTCAGGTAGAAATTCAGACTCTGATTTTGGAATTTCTTTTTGTTATTGAGATGAGATGTCAGAGATTTGTGTTTTCAGTCTGCGCATCAAGTTTTTTTGGGCTGTATTTTGCTGGATGAGCCACGTGAATGTCATATATGCACCCACTGCCACCATATTGCTTTTATTGGTGTGATTTTGCAAAATTTCTTTTCTTTTCTCTTCTTATTTTTCTTTTCTATATGAGGGAATCTTAATTTCTAAAATATTTCACATTAAGGGAAGAGTGTTCTATGTGACGACTGAAATTGTGAGGTCTTTTTCAACTTCTTCTTTTTTTGATGTTTGCACACTATATCTATTTGAGTCTGAAAAACCCTGCCTGAACCTTCAAAGCTTAAGGCCATTGTCTCTGCATTCGTGATAAAGGGATCAAATTACAGCCTAAGGCAAATGTGTGCATAAATGAATGTGTTATGCCAGGCTAGTGAAAAAGATTTGTTGTCTCTCCTTTATCCTGTTGCACATTGTGAACATCCTGTTTCTGCATTCAAACTAAATCAAACCTAATCAAACAAATTAATAAGTTGAACATCCACCCTACGCTGCAGGTTACCAACAATGCCCATGTGACATTTTTCAGTCTGATTCTGATTGTGTTACAGGCCCAAGGTTTCCATGGTGAGATAGAAGACATGCGACAATGGCTGAAAGACACAGACCGTCAGCTGTTAGCATCAAAGGCAATGGGAGGCTTACCAGACACAGCCAGGGAGCAGCTTAATGCCCATCTGGTCCGTATTTAACAATATGAAAGGCTGTGTACAGATGGCAGGCTCAGAAGAACCACACTGTGTCTTATGTGTTTTACTCCAAGTGTGAAATTAAATGACGCTGCAAAATATATCTACTATATGCTGCCCAACAAAGACCATGGAACTGTTCAATACTTAAGTTGTTCTGGGCTATTTTGCATTGACAAATGTTTTGATGTCCTGTTTGTTTAATGTCTTTTTCCACTCGGGAAACTCAAGGCACATTTTCTGTTCCAGTTGAAGTCTTACCATTAGTACTTTTTCATTGGCAATACATATACAAATTCTTTTAGAAATTCTATCAATCATGCAAGTTTTAACAGCATAAAACAGTATAAATTCCTTTGGGCAAAATCCTTTAGATGTGTGTGCTCCAGTATCTTCGTCCCTCTCCTATTTTGGATGACAGAAATGTGATTCAGACAAGAGCAAAATACATTTTGAACCATCTTAACACAAAAACCAAAAAAACATCAGCACTTATGTCGTTACATAATTTTTCTCCCTGAAAAGACTGATGAGTTTGACAAGTGTTCATGTCCTTGCAGGAGTTGTGTTCTGCCTTTGAGGCAAAGGAAGAACTCTATCAGGAACTGATGGACAAGGGGCACCACTTGCTCACCATGATGCTGGAGGGTCCAGAGAGCACCACAGAGCAAGATCTCGCAAACCTGAGGGACAAATGGGAAGCCGTCCAGACAAAGATGACTGAGAGGAAGGTATGAAGTTGGTGGAAAGCACGGATGTGATTTAGAAAAATTAAGTTAATGATTCATACCATCAGCTTAAGTTTCCAGCCAGAGTTCTCTGACTTCACTTTAGTTTTAAGCATTAGATCCCACCATTGATTACGTATGGTGTAATATTGGAGGGTTGGCAAGGTTACATGGGATGTGGTTACAGGGGAGTGTGTTGGCCGTCTGAGTCAGTACAGACATTAGATACTCCAATCTTTTCTCACATTGTGGATAGATTACAGCATGTCAGGAAGAAAGAGAGCACTTAAAGGAAGTAAACAAGGCCGTCCCTTAATTCAGACCAGTGACTCATCAGCAACAAGCATGTCCAGATTTATGTCTGTTAATGAAAAGGTTTTTCATTAAGAGACATAAATTTGTGTATTTTATAACAACGACACTGAATGCAAATCCTACCTTATGTCTTGGAGCTGGACTTCTTGTCACAGAATCATTGTCTTCACATTGTCCTCCTTTAAACAGAGGTACCTATTTCCCAGTTGAACCCTCTAAATGAATCAGAGTATCATTTGTATATTTGCTGTTGCCTCTGAAAATTATGTGTGTTACGTAATACTTTTAAGTGCATTTATTTTGTTCTCTACAGGAAGTGGGTATGTTCATGATATTGTTAGGATAAAGACTGATGCCTTAGAACTAGGCAGCCTCCTGAAAATTATGGTTGGTGGGTAGGTAGGTAGGTAGGTAGGTAGGTAGGTAGGTAGGTAGGTAGGTAGGTACTTTGTTGATCTGTTGATCTTGAGATCCAGGAAATTAGAAGCCCCAGCAGCTCAGGGTGATACAGAGGTCAAGTCAAGTCAAGTCAAGCCAATTTTTGTAGCACCAAATCATAACAGAAGTTATCTGAAGGCACTTTCCAAGATGGAGCAGGTAGAGCTCCTCAACATGTAAACAGGTATAATGCAGTGTATACTAAAAACTTTGCAGTATACCATTGGCAGTAAGAAGGGACTAACTAACTGACAATATACAATTTACTCGTACTAAGGAACCACCTAACTAACAATATACAACTTACAACATACAACATGCTTATCAACATTTGATAGACATATCAAATGTTGATAGAGGGTAGTTGACTAATAGAAGATAGTAGCTTAATTATAATTATACCAATTCGATGTAACACAGTACATGACATTTTCACATTTGCTCTCTGTAGTGTGTTAAAGATGTTTCACTGGATTTGACCCTATTTGCTCATGTGGTCAAAGCTGAGTGGATGAATGGCGGAAATGCTGCCCTTATTACATTAAAAGCTTGTTTATTCTATTTCTGTCATCCAATCAGCCCCTCCTGAGATCTTCATTTCCTTCATATTGGCCAATTGTTATTTTTTTCTCCTGTATGTCCATTCTTGTTGCAACTAAGCTGCAATATGTGCATACACGCACAGGCATGTACTGTATGTGTGTGTGTGTGTGTGTGTGTGTGTGTGTGTGTGTATGTGACCCATTGTACACCATGATTGTGCCGTTCGTCTCATTATGGTGCTCTAACCGGAGCAACATCCACACAGACAGAGATAAAACAGAGACAACAGTGTCTTTTTATCAGAATGTGTGTTTACTTGTACTCCCAATCTGGTTTTTCTCCACAGGTGAAACTTGAGGAGGCCCTGACGCTTGCTACAGATTTCCACAACTCACTGCAGGATTTCATCAACTGGCTTACCCAGGCAGAACAGACGCTAAATGTGGTTTCTCCTGCCTCGCTCATCCTTGAGACCACCTTGTTCCAGATTGATGAGCATAAGGTAGATAAGGATGGTGCTGACTCAGGATATGACAATTGTGCTTTTTCTATGTGTAGTATTTCTTTGTTGCCTGTTAACATGTGTGACCCAACCTTATTATGTAATATTGTAAAGTGAAAATGTTTGTATGCACAGTTTGTCATTACTTTGTACACTGCAACCTGTAGCATGAATAGTGCAACAGTCATCCATCCCACTTTAAGATGCATTCGTTGACAGCTGTCTCCTCTGTGATTGCGTGGGCAGATGTTTGTGACGGAGGTGAACTCCCACAGGGACAGCATCATTGACCTTGACAAAACTGGAACACATCTGAAATACTTCAGCCAGAAACAGGATGTGGTTTTGATCAAGAACCTGCTCCTCAGTGTCCAAGGCCGCTGGGAGAAGCTGGTGCAGCGGTCTGTGGAAAGAGGGCGACTGCTAGATGATGCCAGGAAGAGGGCAAAACAGGTGTGTTGAAATGGGTTTGATTCATCAGCGTGCTTGTCCTCTGAGCTTTCCACATGGGCTCACGTTCTGTTGTTGTTCTCTGTTTTGTTATAGTTCAATGAAACCTGGAACAAATTGATGGAGTGGTTGGATGAATCAGAGCAGTCTCTTGACAGAGAGGGGGAAATTCCAAATGACCCTGACAAAATCAAGACGCAGCTGGCACAGCACAAAGTAACTGGACATCATCTAAGACCTTTTGAAAATAGATACATAAATGCATAAAGCAGACAACTAGTAATGCAGCCTTTTTTGGTCATGTACGAGGGTTGAGAAGAGCTCCACTGGGAGGAGGTCCACCAGTGAGGGATATTGATGGATTTCACAAAATGCATTTGCTGGTCATCTCGCTTCGCTGGCTGTTTTAGTCCCTACAGTATATTATGGGGTGGAGATTGTGCTAATCCCAACATAATCCAGGGATGGACTACATGTATTAGTTCCTGACCTAGGTTTTACATACATTCAGTAGTGTAATCTGAATGAAACATGCATGAAAAGGCACGTGAATTTCAACCTCTCTCAGTGGCCCTGCAGAAAAGCTTTTCTCTACCTCTATCCACCCTGACCAAAAAGAAAACATAACATGGAGGAGGTAGCATTGTTCCCTCTGAAAATTGTTTTGAACTAGTGGATGACAGTACTTTTCTGTGTGAAAACTATACAGGACTTCCAAAGATCCCTGGGGAGCAAACATTCAGTGTATGACACCACCACACGAACAGGACGTGCCCTCAAAGAGAAAACCTCCCTCCAGGACGACACTCTGAAGCTGGATGATATGCTTAGTGAGCTGAGAGACAAATGGGACACCGTGTGTGGAAAGTCAGTTGAAAGGTAATGTTGACTCTCAATGTAGTTAAATCTACAGTAAGAGCTGACCCCACCTTTAGCACTGACATTGATATGTAGCTTCATTCAAGGGAGAATTCAAGATCAAAGCTATGAAAGCTGGCTATTGTTATTTATGGTAAAGCAAATATGGAGAGGGTTTTGCCTCCCTGACGAGGCCTGGAGCCCATTGAATGAACACCAATGAGCGCTGCCCCTCAGCCTGCATGGCTATTCACATGGAGAAACTACTGTACACAATGTTAGCCCTGAATTTTGTGTTCTCTTAACTTTGCAAATTAGTGACAGTTTAGTGACATTAGTGACAATAGTGACAACACGTGGGGCCTTCTTCAACTCAACAACAGAAAACCCAAAGCCTCCTCTGTGTTCCCTCTTCAGAAATGTATGGTGAGGGTTGACAACAAAATATCTTGTTCACAAATGTCAAGGCCTGAATCACACCCCTGCTAGTAATGATGCACTGTGATGCTAGCAGTTGTGAATATCAGCGAATTGACCGGCCATGACAAAAATCTGCAAATTTAGCAGATGTATAAATTAAACCAGATGTAGGAGCACTTTTTGAAACTGAAGCATTTCACATTCTGTGTTGGTTTGGAGCAGGGGGTTCTTTTTTTTCTAATGTATAAAAACTGACTAAAACCTGACTTATAAAAACTCCATGTGAAAAACTACTGCACACAATGTAAGACCAGAATTTTATGTTCTCTGTACCTTGCAATTTAGTTTGTTCGCACAAGTATTGACATATGTTTTGTGGTAGATATCTATTTTAATTCAATGAAAGAATACGGCTTGTACAGGCTCTTTAAGAAAAGCAACATTAATGTTGTTGATTCACAAGCTCTGGCTTTGTTATCTTGATGTAAATGACAATGGTCCATCACCTAAAGTTTATTTCAAGTAAGCGAGGGACAAATGCCTGCAAAATGCAGCTGACTAACAAAAAGAGTAATGTGAGTGATTCACTTCAGGCATGGTTGACCTAGAAATTGCAGAGGCCTCACTTGCACTGAAATGGACATCACAATGTGTGTGTTTTTTTAATGCTTTAACTTTCCTGTAGACAAAATAAGCTGGAGGAGGCCCTGCTGTTCTCTGGACAATTTAAAGAGGCTCTACAGGCTCTCATTGACTGGCTGTACAAGGTGGAACCTCAGCTGTCTGAGGACCAACCTGTACATGGAGACATCGACCTTGTTCTCAACTTGATTGACAGTCATAAGGTGAAAACAACAATGCACTTGCATGTAAATGCAACACCTAACTCTAGCTCCCAACATGTCCCACACTCCTTGAGCCACAAATCCCGACCTCAAAAACAAGCACAGTCTTTTACTGTCACATAAAGATGTCCTTTGATGTCACCAATTTGTTTTGCAGTATCATAATAGAGACTGCTCATAAACCACAACAAAGCCATACCATATGGTCTGACAGCTTATTTAGAGAAGAGAGAACCAACCAACTGTGCTGTATTACTTTCCATGGCTGTCACTGTTGTTGGGAGCTCATGATCCCTAGAGAACAGCAGCTATATTTACCTGAGCGAAATATCATGGATGTCTGCAATAGACTGCACAAAATTAGTCAGAGAACCCTGAATTGTTTAATTCCTGGTATGAATGTTATATGTTTGTTATTGAATTGTGTTCCCTGTTGGCTGTAGGTTTTCCAGAAGGAGCTTGGAAAGAGGACAGTTAGCATCCAGGCCCTCAAACGTTCAGCTAAGGAGCTCATAGAGACCAGTTGTGATGACTCCTCGTGGGTGAAAGTTCAGATGCAGGAACTGAGCACTCGCTGGGAGACAGTTTGCAACCTCTCAGTGTCCAAGCAGGCTCGGCTGGAACAGGCTCTGTGTCAGGTGAGTTAACGGGAGACAAACACATTACACACATGTTAATCTAACTCGGCTGCTTTGTATCTCCAGGCTGAAGAGTTTCACTCCACTGTCCATGTCTTACTGGAGTGGCTCGCTGAGGCCGAGCAGAGTTTACGTTTCCACGGTAGCCTGCCAGACGATGAGGAGGTTGTGCGAGGGTTGATGGAACAACACAAGGTTGGCAGTGCACATATTTTATTGCACGCAAAGTTTACTATACACAAGGATGCTAAAACCCCACACTATTTTTAGGCAGTTTATATCTTAACAAAGAAATGAAACATGATGACATTCTTCTCTAGTGAGGTTCGTGCTACCTTTTGATATGCACCATGTCTGCCAAGCAAGAAATATCAAATACACTCCCAAGTCCAGAGCTCAGCTCATGTATTTATTTCCCCCAACAGTGGTAGAGTTGCTCATATTTATTGGCTTTTGTTCCTGTTCATTTACAGGAGTTCATGAAGAAAATGGAAGAAAAGATGGTTGCCCTGATCAAGGCAACCTGCATGGGGGAGACCATCCTCGGCATCTGCCACCCAGACTCCAGCACTACTATCAAACACTGGAACACCATTATCAAGGCCCGCTTTGAGGAGGTCAGTTGCCAGCTTGGTCCATATTTCCCTAACTATCTGCTGTGTCATATATATGGGGGGAAAGTCCTCAATGACGAGAAAACAGGCTTTTTTTTTTTTGGAGATCTGCTCTGTATATGGACACAAAGTCACTTCTCTGTACTCTTACTTGCCTTGTTTGGTCATGCACAAAATGAGTCACAGAATTTCTCAAATTAAGTTCAACTGGAGTTGAGGAGGACTTTAAATCTGTTAGTATTAGAGCTGTCAGCATTAAAACATCCATCAAGATGCAATTCAAGACACTTATTTTATTCTATATTATTTCCTCTCAACACTCTTAGCTTGTGTGGAATGGAATTCAAAGCTCTATTTCTGACGCAGACATTGGATTTAATTCACATTGCACTCTGTTTCAGTTCAAAGCTGTGTTCTTGAAGCAGACATCAAGCAATTTTGAGAGAATATCTGTTAACATATCTTGGATTTGTTGATTCCCAGATCATTTCTCCTGCTAAGAACTGATTTACATTGTTAATGAGGATTTTAAAAAGTCTTGATATGCAAGATGATAGAGTTGGAAACCTGATCACAAATGTGATTAATCGTGGTTTACTACACATATTCCGAGATGAATCTCAGCTCAAACAGCTCCCCTTAGTACATCTCTCTTGGTGCAACATCCATGTTGTAGGTGCAGGCTTGGGCCTGGCAGCACCAGCAGAGACTCGCCGTGGCACTCAATGAGCTTTTAGCAACTCAGGAGCTGTTAGAAAGCCTGCTGACCTGGCTCCAGTGGGCTGAGACCAACCTTAATGAAAAAGACAAGGACGCATTGCCACAGGAGATAGAGGAGATCAAGGCTCTCATATCAGAACACCAGGTCAGTACCATCGGATCAAGGCACATTCAATAGCAGATCATCCATTACCATCTGAGCACCATCCATACATATCCCAGTATGTGACACAGTCTATAAGCGTGTTCACGGCTTTGCTCTACAGGCTTTCATGGAGGAAATGACCAGGAAACAACCCGATGTTGATAAAATTACGAAGACGCACAAAAGGAAAGCAGCTGAGCCCCAAGCACAGTCTCAAATCCCAGTTCCCGAAAAAGGAAGAGCTAGCAGTACGTAGCCCAAAAACACAGACCAAGATCTCTCTGGCTTTGCTTTGTTATACAAGACAACCCATCACTCTCCCTAAACACACATGCAGTATTAATGTATCCACTCGTATAAGCTCCATCTTATTATTATATACACCCTGAGTCCTCATCAGCTGTAGGAAAACCCCAAAAGTCCTTCAGTATTCTTCAAACAATGACATATCGGACCATTGTATGTGGATCACATGATCAACTCAATTTTCTCTTTGTTTACAGGGAAACGTTCTCCCACGCAAACCATGCATACATCAGCAACTCAAGCACCAATTGAAACCAAGAACCCGCGAGTGAACCTTCTAGTCAGCAAGTGGCAGCATGTGTGGCTGCTGGCTTTGGACAGACGAAGAAAACTCAATGACGCCCTAGACAGGCTGGAGGAGGTAATGCACAATTCGTCACCCATAAATGCACGCCTGGTTGATAGCAAGTCTGGAATGGAATGGTTGTCAAATGCTCCTCCCATCTGCTGGCTCTGTTTTCAGCTGAAGGAATTCGCCAACTTTGACTTTGATGTATGGAGGAAGCGATACATGCGCTGGATGAACCACAAGAAGTCTCGGGTCATGGACTTTTTCCGTCGTATTGACAAAGACCAAGACGGCAAAGTGACGAGGCAGGAGTTCATAGAGGGCATTCTGTCCTCCAGTGAGTGACGAGCATGCACACACAACAACAGGGATCCTGGAGGATTCAATGCTCATTTCAATTCTTATCGGCCATTCCTAGAATTCCCCACAAGCCGCCTGGAGATGAGCGCAGTGGCAGACATATTTGACAGAGATGGTGACGGCTACATTGACTACTATGAGTTTGTGGCAGCGCTCCATCCGAACAAAGATGCTTACAAACCACTAACAGACGCAGACAAAATTGAGGACGAGGTAACTGATGTTGACATAATGCATTACATACTTTATTTGCATATTCTAAAGAGAACAAACAAACCGACAAATGTGCAGCGCATGACTTTTTCTAAATACTTTGCTCTCTGTCTGTAGGTTACTCGCCAAGTGGCAAAATGCAAATGTCCAAAACGATTCCAAGTCGAGCAGATTGGTGCAAACAAATACAGGGTGAGAACATCAGACATTGCTTCCATAAATGTCAAAACATAATCAAAAACTACAGAAGCATCAAAGTAAGGAAGTGAAGAACTGAAATACTTGCTGAATAAGCCTAATCTTGATGTCTTTATTCTTCCCCACATCAACAGTTCTACCTTGGAAACCAGGTACATACACACATCTTCTCCTACTAATCAATACTTGTGTTGTTTGGTGACTGGAACTCAGAAGTAGATAGACATTCTTCCAACCAATGAAATTGCTGTTTAACCAAGTGCAGAGAATAACTTTTGCTTTTGAGTTGTATTGTTTGTACTATTGACAAGCATCTGCTTTTGAGTTTCAGAGATTAATGTGCCAATGCCATCCCCGCACGTTGCTTAATTAGTTTACCTATGTGGATTCATTTGTTGGGCACTTTTGGAAAGAAAATGCTTTCCGTGTGCTTGCTTTGAGCTTTATTAGCTTCATAAAAATGGTCTGCCTCAAACAATGGCTGATTTAGTTTTGTTTACACAACACACTTTACCTTGCATTTGGCCAGAGTCTCATCATATGCTTTTCTTGTTATTTTGCTCCCTTTGTTTGATATTTTTTGACAACTGCATGTTGCAATTTATAGTTTATGACTGAAATGAGGCGATGTGACAGATGCTCTCCGAAGCTTCTAAGTTGTGCATTATGATTGGGAGCTGTTAGGGGCATAGTGGTGGTGTATAACCTCTAGATTGTCTTGGTGTTATCACATAATACTGAACTGAAGTGATTCTTTTAACAGTTTGGTCTGGTTCACTGCTTACATGACTCCATAATCGCCGATGAGACAATAGCAAACGGGGAAAATCAAAATCTTACTCCTCACCCACACGTTGCAGTTATGGAAAGCTGTATTCTGGTAAATGGTCATTCTTCCGATATATATTCTTGTGTCTCCTTTCCACCAGATCATTACTCAGACTCCATCATCTTAAGTGCATTTGATTCACAAAAATCACTAGTGGCATTAAATCATTCAAAAATCATACAGTTAAGGACTGAAGTCGCTCAGCCGACATTGTTTGAAGGTGCTGAGTGGTGGGCCATCAGTGTTTGGTCATGTTTTTGTGGCGATTATAGCGCAAACTGATCTGATCCATGCCTCATGTCCCCAATGTGTGTTGGACTTAGCTGCACTGAATCTGTATCCATGTAAATGCATCTTGACTATTTTGAGTCACAACAACATGCTAAATGGTATAGTGTGGATTCCAGGAGACTGCTGTGTGTCTTTTTTAAAATCTGTGTGTGATCACGTGGAATGACTGTTTTGGCAACAAGCATGCGGCTGTGCTCTGTGTGTGATTTGTGCCTTTGTGCTTCATGTGGTCACATCCAACTGGCTCACTTCTGTTCCCATCCCACGCAGCTCTGCTGTACGACCTCACAACATGCCAATTTTACCATTTTGTGTTTTGCACTGATGCACTGAATGCTTTTGCTTTGTCGTAAAACTTCTTGTGTTTGCTGTGTGAGGTGTTCAAGGATGAGGGGAAATCGTCATACCGTTGTGACTCCTGGTGGTATTTAGATACACTGCATACAATATACGTTTAGGAACGTTGGTGTGTAGTATTGTGCAAAACAGTTTGTTCCTGTAACTCAAATTACATTCCACAGTACCACAGCAATGGACAATTTTCAGGATCATCAAACAGCCACAGTTGCCAAATATACAAATGATTAGAGTGATTGGTATTTATTGTTTTAGAGATATACATTGAAACAGAGTCTGGCTGATTTTGGCAGTAAGTTTTGTCAAAACAATTTTTACTGTCAGAAATTAGGGAAAAAAGACTACTACTACTATTACGGAATACACCAGCCGAGACACCCTGCCATATGACATACAGTATTAATGCATATTGTAATAATTGAAGGAGTCACTCACACATAGTTCATAAAGTGGTTAAACAGGGAAACCAGTTGGTGTGACTTCTGTGTGATTTGAATATATAGTAAAAATGTGAAAAATTTGTAGATTTATCTACTCGTCTGTCCATGTGCAATACTCATGAAATCAGTTAAATTCAATCAGAAAATACTGACATAATGTTTTAGGGCTACAGTCTGAATATAAAGCCACCGTCCCAATTCACATGAAACTGAAGTGGCTCTGATTTCCAGTGTTGCACAGTTTGAAGTGAGCTGAGGGAAAGTGCATGTGTGTGATGCCGCAGTGTTTTCACACCCTGTCTCTGCCCTCCACTGTAGTTTGGAGACTCTCAGCAGCTCCGTCTGGTGCGTATATTACGCAGCACGGTGATGGTGCGTGTGGGAGGCGGCTGGATGGCTCTGGACGAGTTCCTAGTGAAGAACGATCCCTGTCGAGGTCAGTGCAGATAAAAGGGCTCAGTGTCCTCTCTTTCCAAAAACAACTCTTTATTATATTCTGGACTTCAACTTGGTGCTTTTGGTTATGAATACCTGCAAAAAGTAAGCCTCAACACAAGAATACGTGGAGAATGACCTTAAAAGGTTGTTCATGTCATTTTCAATGCTATGAACACAGGGCATGCAAACACATAATCACACGCACACTCACACACACACACACTCACTATCTTTCACTCTTTCAAGTTTAATAACATCATGTCTAGGTAAGAATGAAGAAAGCTATGCATAGTTCAGTGTGCATATTATTTTCTATATAGTAAGTCTGTGATTGTCTGTGTTTTCATGACTTCTATAGGTTTGCCCTGTTTTGGTTTGTTCTGCTACAATATGAAAAAATCACAAAATATTCCTTCCCCAAATCCCCTAAAAAGGTGTTTTCTTAGGTTCAGATTCTTGGTAGTATCAGTCAAGTATCAAGTATAACCATGTGCACTTCTCAAATAAAAGCTTTCATATGATAATCAAAACATTTCCAGGGATGATATCTAAAGAAATCCTATGTGAGTGCTGGTAGTGGGTGCTAGATATCATTGATTTGTCATCATGTCATTTGTCAGTATGTCTCGATGTGTAATGTTGCAGGCGTCACAGAGGTGAAACACATGAGAAAACAAGTATTTGTTAATGTTTTCTTTGTTCGAGAGTTCGAATGATATCAACAAACACAACACAATGAAACAAAACAAAACAAAACTCTTATAAGCCCACTTTCTTTGCACAAGGTCTAACAAATGCTTGTTCCTTTTCTCTCTGCTGATCATCCCTGTCTTCCCTGCTAAAACCTCTCTTCCAGTGCATCACCATGGGAGCAAAATGTTGCGCTCGGAATCAAATTCTTCGATTACTCAGTCACCCATAGGTTGGCAAATCTCACACATTCTCACCATGCTCCATGACCCCTTCAGTGGTATGTCTGTGTGCACATCACAGTGTGTGCTGATCGTGCTGTGGGCATGGCCTTGGAGTGCGAGATGAATGTCCCATAAACCCTCCCTGCTCACGGACGCCTGTTGATTACAACCCCAGCTGGTTCTCATCCATGCATGTTGTTGTTGTTTTTGTCATCCATGCCATCTTAGTCACCCTTTAAAGTCCTGGACTGTTCACTCCCAACATGCTAGTTCCTGAACCCAGCCTCTTTTGCGGGCTGAGGGTTCGACCAGAAGTCAAAGCTTTTATTTAAGAGTACATTAACTTGCCTGAAAGCTGAGTTGTCGGAAATGCTCAGTTCTATGTAAAATGATCATTGATGAAACTAACACTTATTCTGACATTTGAACACACAAAAGTCCTTATGATTGAAACTCAAGATTTTCACGCTCTAACTGTATCTTGCCGAGTGTGGCTCGAGTTATTTGAAACTGCATGTGAACCTCTTTTCATTGTGTTTTTGGAATTTCTAACACATGCTGTCATATTTATACATCAAATATCCTCATTTGATTTATAAATTTGAATATATCTGAGCATGTTAAAATTCATCGCTTGTTCTGATTGAAAAACAAAACACTGTACGATGCTGCATGTTTTCATTGCATTCATTTGTTTTCTGTTCTTCCACTTAACTGAATATCTTGATCTCGACAAATCACTCATTTCGAATATCATAATTTCAGCTAAAGGCAGGACAAACGTGGAGCTGCGAGAAAAGTTCATCCTACCCGAGGGAACTACCCAGATGATGGCCAGCTTCCATTACAGAGGCAGGAGATCTCGACCATCGTCCAGAGCTGCCTCGCCCAACCGCTCCACCTCCAGCCAGAGCTGCGCACCTCCAACAAACCCGACAGTGACCAGTGCACCAAAGGTCAGAATCCCACAATCCAACATTCCTCTTCATGACAGGAAATCATACATCACCCCGTGATTTCCCTGCCACAATCCTCCCCTCATTTGTTTGACTCGCTATTATTTTGACCATTTGAATTTCTGTTTTGTGCTGTTGTTCCTCAACTTACTCCATATTCTTCCATGTTTGTGTGTTTGATTTTGCCATTATCCCTCAGACTCCCCTACACTTAACCCGCAATTATGATAAGCCCTGGCTCACAAACAGCAAACCTTCACCTCCTCTTAAATCATCCGACTCCATTGGGAGCCAGGGATCTTCATCAGAGGTATAGTTCCATCTGTGATGTGGGGTTCTGCTGACCTCTAACCTCGTAGCTCCTACACTGTAACCTGCAGCTCTAGGGATAGAGAAGATATTAGATGGTTCTATAGGTGAACGAGCTGTTGGCATGATGACGTCGTGCCTCTTGTGCACCACAATTCAGCATAATGTAGAGAGCACCAATTCACACCAAACAATTCAAACCTCTCACCAGAACAGAGAACATACATATTTCGTTGAAAATCTAACAGTAAGCAATGGCCTAAGGAGAAAAGTATTTACATTCTTTGGCATCACAAGATTTAAGATAATTCCACACACAGAAAAAGTTATTGGAACGAACCATGAAATCAGGCGAACTGGGTGATACCAAGTAAAAATCTAAAATCCGACAGCAATCGCAAAATTCCACCCAACAAACCCGCAACGTGTCGATACAGTTTGTGTCCTCATAAACACTTTGCCGCAGCGCATCCAGCCAACACGCTCCCCGTATCGGTCACGTGACCTTTCCGTGGCTCGATACACGCACCAAACGGGGTTTTAGCGTCGTGAGCTTGGCACAGTGTCGACGCACCAGTGTCGTTATGCCTTTGACAAGGCAACACTGTTTGGGATTTTTAATCGTACAGAGGGCTAAATTATCGTACAAATGCGATAATTATCGGACATCTGGCACTGGTTTCAAGGTTCTTCAAGTTCGTCGTGTTACCCTTGTACTTTAATTAATCTGTTATACACTACACTACTTTTGTTTTCTTCGTAGTATGTTCCGGATTTATATGGGAATTGAAAGAGTCCAAACATCTGATCTTTTGCCACCGCTCGCAATTTTGTCGATGTTTAGACGCCTGCAGTTTCCGTCTATAAAACGCGATTCACAAGATGTTGAGCACAGCGTTCCCACTGGCTAGGAGCTGAATCGGAGAGTCGGTGAATCAGTGGAGTCGCTGAATAGATGTCGAATGTTCGATATTTTTATTCACCGGTTTTCTGTGTGGAACTCAAAAAGTCTTAAAATGAATAGCGGTGACGTGCGGTGAGGTTCGTGGTTGGTGAGGCACTGACTCCTGTAGAGTCAGGTTTACAAGTATAATGGATCATGAGCGATCCGTGATCCGTTCGGATCACTCTCCACGGATCGGATCGGCCCCGATCCGCGGATCAGAGGATGAAAGTTGTGCGCGCTGACGTCAAGTACTATGGACCAAAACACAGAAATGAACGGCCAGCAGCAGTGTGAACTTCACTCGCCTGGCCTCTGTGCAGAACAGCCGCAGCAACAAGCACCTGTAGGCTCACGTACGCCACCCTCGGGGCGGCATAGTACTGTCTGCCTCACCCTGTGCCATCTCGCTGTGGTTTCATGTCCCATCAGCAAAACTGTCACTCACAAACATTTGCGCATTCAGAGGTGGAGTGAGGCTCGTTGGTGCTGCACCTTGCGTCTCATCCCTGGATTTGAACAGGTACTTCCTGTTCAAATACAGCGGGATTTGCATATTTCCTGAGGGGAAATCGGCGATTTTTACTATAAAAATGTTCGAAATTAGTCATACATAAAGATCAGAGGACAAATAGTAATAGTCATTTTATCTCATCGTTTCTTTTTTTTTTATTTGTCATGATGACAAGTGAGGCTCTGCCTCACCTGCCAACCCTGACCGCACATCCCTGATGAATAGTAATGGAATTGTAAACATGTGATCAGAATGTGATAATCACTATTGAAGGCAGACATGGAGAGAGTAATGGCAGCAAAAGAATTACTGTTTGACAGCCCTAATTTGACTTATCATCAAATGTTTTTGGATGCAGTTAGCAGCTAAAATTATATATAACACCAATTCTATTGCAAATCATTCGGTTTTGTATTGAGATTGAACCGTAACATAAACGAGCATTATTGACAGTGATGATAAGTGTGTGTAATTCTCAGCGATTTATGGTTTGACCTTGTCCTAAAAAAAATGCTTTTCAGAGCACACCAGTCCAAGGCAGCAAACTTCGACTGCCAGGATATCTGTCTGGCAAAGGATTCCAATCTGGTGAGGAAGGAAATTTGATAAGTTCTGCTGTACTGAAGGCTCGTGCACAAAAACTAGGTGGGGACTTAACGCCACGTTAGTGTGGTTGCGCTGTTAATGCTGATCCTCAATTGCAATAAATGAAATATATCAAGTGTAGAGGCTACAACTTATTGTTTTCAAATCCTCAGAGTCGAGAAGAAATACCAGTCGGCCGGGAAGTAAAGCAGGGAGCAGAGGCAGCAGCCGGCGGGGGAGCGATGCCTCTGACTTTGACATCTCAGACATACAATCTGTGTGCTCGGACATGTCCGAAACGGTTGGCGACTCCACACGAGCGCCGCCTCGATCTGCCCCTCGCCAACACGGGGTCAAGCCCTCCAAGATCCCGACTCCTCAAAGGAGAGCGACACCCGTGAGCAAATTGGCCAAGGGGTCCAAGCGATAGCTGCTGACCCAGAAGACGACATGAAGGAGCTGGATGTACTCCCATCTTGTAATGGACACTGGACAAACTTTTGTTTTAATTTAGAGACTGTTAAATGTGTTGGGTGTTATTTAAGTTGTTGCGAAGATGTAAAATATTCTGTTGAGAATACTGGTATGCTTGACTTTGAAGTGAATGAATTGAATGTCTTGCCTGTTTTTTTGCCATTTTCTTTTTTTGTGTGTGTGTGTGCATGTGTGTGTGTGTGAAAATGTCATTATTTTCATTTTCAATTTGTATTTTGTTGAGGCAAAAACCTGTAGAGGTTTGATGGACAGGTAGAACTGTGCTCCGAGAGTTACTGAATGTACTGAATGTTATTTATGTTTGTTCTGAATTGGAACACATTATTCTCCCACTTCTGACACTGCAATTATCTATTCAAATGCTAAACTGCCAATATGCATTTATAGGGCAATTCAGTATACTGCAACAAATCTCAGTAACCACCTTCTCAAACTAAGTGAGGCAATTATCAAAACCACTTTAATCGTGACGCTCTCATGTCCTGTGTGCCAGCTGTTTGTACCTCATTTGGTCAGTGACCTCACAGTAATGTGAAAACTGGCCGAGGGGTAGCGCTACTTACTCCATGTAGTCTCTGACTTGTGCATTCATGTCAGTGTGTGTGCTTTATTTCTGTAGAGCTGCACTGGTCGCTGTAACTTTACTTTGTAATAAATCTGCTTGCAGGAAGCAACCAATGGACCAAAGATGGACTGTTTTCCTCTCTTTCTACAGACAGCCTGAGATCCATTACTATTGTAGACAGGAGGAACATTGTAGCTTCATACAGTAACCACAAATCATTCAATTAACTTTGACTAGTATAGGTCATAATCACATACAACTTTTCAAATTGAAATCAGTTCCTAAAAATAGATCCGACCTTTATTAATGAGAAAGGGAAGAACTCAAAGTAAACTCAGATTTGTTAGGAAAAGCAAGAAACCCTGGGAGAGGCACTGTAAAGAGCAGATAAGCGCTTAGTAGTGGTAACTTTTAGTATGCACTGTTACGAAGGGACGGGGAGCGGTGCCACCTATGGATTGATGTGGGGATTGGTGTTCTGTTAAAAGGCAAAAGTCCTTGTTCTTCACCTTTACCAAACTCATTAAAAATATTAATAAAAAATATTGCACAGCCGATTGTGGAGGCTGACTTTTGACATTGCAGCTGTGAGCTTCACTACCTCACAAAGAATCAAACAAATACTCACAAATGATACTCTGTGATACAGTGGAGAGTTATCCACCTGCCCCCCCAGACTCAATGATCCAGTGTTGGATCATAGAGGAAGCATGACTTTGCATCTGTGGTGTCTTCATGGTCCTCGGCATTCAGAATCTTTGTGAATGTGGTTTCGTACTGGAGATACATACATAGAAGTCAAGGACGTGAACATTCTGAAGGGTCACAACACAGGTTTAACATGACCTTATAAGGACAGGTGAAGACATATAGATCACTGGTCCATTGGGATCCTGTGAGACATTCTTTGAGACATATTGTTGACATGACACCTTGCCTACCTGTTGTCCACCTCAGATCACTTGTTGCTCCTCTATATGTTTTTTATCTATATGAAAAACAATACAATGTTACCTTTTCTGTGGGTTGAATTTATGTGAACTTTTCTGTGGGTTAAATTTGAGGTCAAGTTTGTTGTGGGGAATGTCATGAAGGTGTCATGAAGCTGGAAACAGATGTAGTCGATGACGCAGCGTGAATGATTTAGTTGAAGCCCTTTCACAAATATTTTAAAAGGTGGAACATATGGACATGAAGACCAATATCTCTGTCCATTTCTCCTCTATCCGAAAGTGGTTAATGCGGGAAGCAGCCTCGGACTGAAGGCTTGGTTTGCTCCAGGTGGAATGTTTGCAGAGAGTCTTGTGCCTAACTGTGACATACTACATCTCACTCTCAGCTAGAGGAGAGACAGTCCAATGCTTGAAACACCAACAAATTGAACAATCTATTCACTGATGCAACTCGTATGATGATTGTAAGGAGTCAACTCTACCCATCACAAACTGAAAAAGTTGATGTGGTGGAATATTAGACAGATTCAATAAACAATCAGATAACTACAGGAATTCAAAATTCTCCAAGTATGCCATGAAAACACCTCTGATGGCAAAATGGATGCGTTTGAGCTGACTACCCTCCACCACTGTTTTCTGTCATGTGTGCAGACGTCCTCAGTTTAATTTTGTCCACTGCCTGCTGATGAACTCTGTGTTACCTGTGTTGGCTAACTGACCTATAAGAGGAGACAGATCCACTGGGGACCAAAGGTGGAGTGGAGCACAGGGGTCAGGCTCCACTGACACCCAGTGCCTCTTGTTTGAATGGTCCTCCTGTTCAGCTCCAAGGCTGGCCTGTGATGGGTTTTTAGAACTGGATACACCCGCAAGCCAGGCACTGTAAACGCTCCATCGGCAGCTGCCCAGGGTCCATTTTCAAGAATATGTGAGTAGTTTTTCAATTAACATGATTACAGCCGGTCTCTAGGACAGAAGAGTAGACAAATGTCACATGTCAACTGTCGATGATGGTCAAATGATGACCACCGAAGATCACCGAAAATCAGGTAATAAGACTATGCTGAGGAAGGCAGTTTCTGTTGGCATCTTGTGGGACAAAAAAACCCTAAAAAACAAAAAAACAAAAAACAAAACAAAAGTAAACCTCTGAAATCTGCAATGGGGAGATAAGCAGTGTTAACATTAATGATTGAAATCAGTTTTGATTGCGGCACATTGAATTCACATTTATGAAAAAAAAACAAAAACATTCACCTGTTTTCCTTATTTCCTCATTGTCAAAACTCTTCCAAAATGTTGTAGTGCCTTCCTTGTTTTTTCCCCTTTTTTAAAAAATTCGTCCTACTGTACTACTATTGATAGATAACTTGATTTTTTTTTGTTTGCTCGTTTTTTATTATCATTCCTGGTATGTTTGAATTAGTTACAAACAGTAATTTGCACTTTTCTTTTCTTCTCTCTTTTTCTTTCTTTGTTTCTTTTTATAGTATATGCAACTAATGAGTTTAATTGCTGTTCCAGGAACTTCTAGGTCTGAGTGACGGAACTTGAAAATGCCAGTTCATAAAAATCTGATGGTGTTTGCGACACTCTTCGCTCTCCAAGGATGGATCCAGTGCGACAAGTTACCAAGTGAGTATTTTTTGTATATTTTTTTAAAAGAAAGACATTGGGAATATCTTAAAGCTCTGTAGATTCGGTGAGAGGGAAGCTTGATGGAGACATGTTTCAGTGTTTTTCCTCCTCTTTTGAGGATCAAAACCGGCTGCATGTTGCTGTCATGGCAGCTTTTGGCCAGAAGATGTCAGCCTTTAAACATCCTTGACCTTTACACTTATTTCGGGACCTAAGTGAACGTTTGTGCTTTTGACAGCAATCTTGAGGTCAAATTGTATCAGCAGCAACAGACGACTCCGCTTGTTTTTCTTTGGGTTGTACTTGCAGTAGACTAAAAGAAACAATGTTGCATGTGTAGTGGGAATCTGATCTACAACCACCAACTTTAAAACTCTTTGTCAATGATCCTCTCACCACTTTCAATATTAGTTGTACTAGGTTGTGAACTGGTGCTGTGCAATCTAATGCATTCTGGAAATGATTGGAATTCAAAACAGTCTTGAAGGTCTTTTAGTAGATCTATTTGTCTGGATCACCTCAACAAAACATTCTCAGTACAGCCTATCTGACTCCCACGCGTGAATTCCAAAACAGAACTGCGTTATGCTGTGATGCCAGACACGATATGATTCAGATTCTGCTGATCCTTGGTTTTTCTCAACATGATGAGATTTTGTTGGACTAGATCACAAGTTTCTGTATCATTGTGAGTGTTACACCAATGTTCTGTGACAGTTTAGCTGTTTACGTTTGATGAGAAATTGGTCATGTGTTGCTTTACCTTTAAATTCCCAAATTCATCACATTTGGCTCGGAATATGATGCAATAAACTGAGCTTAGTCTATTTGCTGCAAGGTTTTGACATGCTGGAGGAGCTTCGCGTCCCTCAGTTGAGAGGTGTGAGGCAGGTGGATGGTTCAAACCCTGAGGCCCTTGCCTACCGCATTAATCCCTCCATCCATCTCCAGAGAACTTTGAGGTATCGGGACGACTCACACACAACACAGATCAGTGGAACATGATCAATAATATACCAGGTTTTGATGAATAACACAAGAAGATATCCTCATGGGTTTATTATTCCCAAAAATCTAAATAAATATTAGACCAATCCAAAAGCAATGTTTTGTTAATTATAGATACTATATGTCTCACAGTTGGGTATTGATTTGGAGACAATGTTTTCCTGATAGTCACAGTTGAGGACAATGTTTAGAAATCAGCCCTCTGACATGTCTCTCCCCACCTCCTCCTCACGGCACAGTGATGTGTACCCAGACGGACTTCCCTCCGACTATTCCATCATCGCAACATTTAAATTAACCAAGGACAATGCAAGGAAAACCTGGGACCTTTGGCAGATTAGCAATCCTGACGGACAAGACCAGGTGGGCCTGCGTTTCCATGGTGAAAAGCGGTCGTTAGACTTCTTCTACACCAGCCCCCATGGGAACCAAATGTTAAGAACCTTCCAAGGGGTTGAAAAGCTTTTTGATGGCGACTGGCACAAGTTGGCTCTGAGTGTGAAGGGCAGCAAGGTGAGGCTGCTCATCGATTGTGTCGAAGTCAGCGTTGAGTCCATCAATGCGCGGAGGCCAATCATCCGTGAGGGGATTACGTCCATTGTGAAGAGGGCAGCAAGAGAACGCTTTATGTCCGTAGGTGGATTTTTCAGATTTCTTTACAAATATATTGATGTGTTTGTAATCATTTTTGTAAATGTGGAATTGTGTCCTGTAGGTTAATAATTTGATGTCACGGTTATGCTCATTCACTCCATATTGTCCTCCTTGTAGGTGGACCTTCAGCAGATGGATGTGTCATGTGACCCAGAGCAGGCGTACTCTGAGGGCTGCTGTGAGATCTCCAGTGTTGTGAGTGGTCCGCCGTTTATGATGTTGTTTTACAATCGGCAACAGATGTGTGTAATGTTCAAAAATACTCTTCCGTCTCTCTCATCCTACACCAGTGTGGAGGGTATGCAGAGATCGGCCTCACTGCTGGTGGGGCATCTTGTAAATGCCTCCACGGACAACCGGGAGTTCAGGGACGACCAGGACCAAAGGTCAGAGCACTTCCAGTATATGTGTTGTAAAAACCAGGCTAGGCATGTTGAGTTGGAGTCTGTGTTTAACTGATGTTGTTGGTCTGTAGGGTCACAGAGGTCTTCCAGGAGAACCAGGAGACACGGGAAAACTGGGAAACTGGGTGAATACATCAACACCACTGCCCAAATAATATCCATTACAAATAAAGTGGAAAAATGGGGATAATTCCCAGGCGTCAGATGATGAGTTCTTCCCCCCACCTACTTACATGTTAAACAGAGCGGTGGGTAAATGATGCTGTTGGCAAAATAGCAGCTGAGTGTTTGACATTTGGGTAACTGAGAGATGACAGAATGGAATGATACATGAAGGGAGGACAGGATAAACACTGACAAGACAATCATGTTTTAGTTAAGAAAACATTTCCTCCTCAGACTGTGAGTTAGAGCATAGAACAAACATGGGACATGATATTATCTGGTAATGGGTCTTATTTGACTGTGTATTTGATTGTCCCATTATACACGTCAGTGCTCTGTCCTTTCCTAAGGGCATTAAAAGACAGACAAACTCCTATTTCACTCTCATATACATTTGTGTACTTTCGAGTAAAAGCAGCAGTGCTCATTGGGGAGCAGCAAATGGGCTCATTTCCACTAATATTGTGTGTTACTACTGCTGATCATCTGCAGTCACTTTGTTGGCGCCTGCAAGAGTATTCTAACACCACACAGGGGACATATATATGGACGGGTGCTTGAGAAAGCAGGACCGTTTAAGTGATGACTTTACAGTTAGCGAGCACCTTTACAGGCAAGAGAGACCCCACTGCCAAGTCATGTCTCCGAAAGTGATGCTAAAGTTACTAAAAGCCAGTCTTAAACGTAATCAAACTTACAAAAGCTTTTGTTTTATTTCACTGTAAGATTAACTGTCACGCACACATGTGCACACCCACAGCACCTTTCCATCCTCATGTGTTGAAATGCACCTGTTTGTTTTTTACTTAGTGCCAACATATGATTCACATGTGCCCCAACATGTTCATCTGTTCCCTTGTTGCTGTGCAAGCAAATAATTTTCCAGCCCAGGCAGACATCAACAGCTGTACTGTCCTATACCATGTATTGGGTAGTCTTTGGCTGTAGCACCTTAGAGAATGATATCTAGTCCATAGTTGTGTCTCACACTATGCCGGTGGTCATTGCCATCCAACTGTCGTTTGCTTAAAATGGTCTTAATTGAAATAGGTAAAGAAATCAGTTAGACTAAGCTGACTCAATGTTAGAGGGCTGCAATTGAGACAGTTCTACGGTATTTTGTGGTCCCGATTGAACTCAGGCAATCGGCGACTTCCATTCCTCTCATTAAGTATTGAGGGTAAGTTTTGAACCCTGCAAAAACAGTGGCAAATGAATATCCAAATTCCTGAGAAGACTGAAAACCTACTCCAAAAAACATAATGGAGTACAGTGAAATGACTCTTATCCTCAATTGTCTCAAGCTACATGTCCCTGCAAACACAGATAAGGTCCATGTAGACAGAAACACGTTTTACATTCACCCCAACTCATTTCCAGTGTGATTAAGTCAACAGTTTCTTCCAGGGGATCCGAGGAAGCACAGGAGACTACGGTCACATCGGCGAGCCGGGGCCAAAGGTGGGATTCACTTTTATTAGCTTGCTTCATAGTTACATTCACAGAAATATGACCAAGCCTCAAAACACATTAATGACATATATCATGCTCTCAGGGCGAGGAGGGAATCAAAGGCGAGAAAGGAATGAGAGGACTCCGCGGCCGAGTGGTAATTCATTGAGCAGATATCAATAGTTTCTCTCCTCTGGAAAATTGAGATATTCCACTAATCAGATAATGTCTTACAGGGAGACAGAGGTCCCAAAGGCCTGAAAGGACTACAAGGGGCAGCAGGTTTTAAGGTAAACCTCCTCACTGCGGTCATGCTCTAAGAAATAAGACTAAAGTTGTTATATGTAATCACATAACTTCCAAAAAACTCAGACTGAAGTGTGATTTAACTGTGATTAAAGGGTGTGCGAGGACTTCAAGGAGAGCGCGGAGAGACCGGGCAGCCTGGTGAACTTGTAAGTAAACATTCATTAATCATCTGCATTGCATCCAAATCTCTGATTAAAGTGTTACTGATAAGTGTCACTCCTGAAGGGTACAAAAGGTGACAGAGGATTTGAGGGGATTCCTGGATACCAAGGGGTTAAGGTACGTAATACGTATTTTCCCTCTTTGAATAGTTCTGTCATCTCGATGGGAGTGCTGACATTTGTGTTTTTAATCACAGGGAGAAAAAGGGGCCTCTGGTAAGGCAGGACGCCAAGGACCAACAGGACAACAGGTGTGTTATTAGTACATAAAAAACTGTGAAATCTGTCCGTAATCACATGGATCAGATTAGGTAAAAGGTATCCACACTCTATCACAAGTGTGCTGTCTCCTAACCTCGGAATCCCCAAATGTAAACACAGAGAGGCAGTAAATCCTTTTAATGTGGTGAGGAACTGAGACCCGACCGGTTTCTGGCCTCTCTGCTGTCTCCATAAACAATTACACCTCTGGTGGCTAGAATTTTCGGATCAGAGGTATATCAACAACATAGCCACAGAGACCCAAGCCTGAACTGCGTGATAGCCTCCATCTCTGTAAATGAAGGGCAAGCCCAATTCAGCCAAAACATAACTCCACTGATGCTTCAAGATTGAAAAATACTTACAGAATGGAATGTTCTCAAATACAGGCAAAATACGTCCAGAGTTTTGTTAGACCCCTCAAGATGGATTTGTGTTGTGCAGGGTATTGTGGGCGATCCTGGAGAGACAGGACCTGCTGGAGAGAAGGGCAAGCCGGTAAGTCGCCTAAAATCAGCTGGAATTAGATCAAAATAAGTTATAATCTTTGTTGTCCCTGTTTACAGACAAAGCAATATAACATTTAAACAGTTTTTGTTCTGTTTGCCATGAAAATTAGGGCATCACAGGACCTGTGGGTGGAGCTGGTACCCTTGGACCAAAGGTGATTTCCTGTTGTATCATTTACAGCAGTGTTTCCCACCCTGTTTCGGCCACTGCACACATTTTACATAAGATAATATCTCATGGCACACCCCTGTCGCCCAAGAGTAGTTGGGGGGAGGCGATTGTCAGAGATATATCGGCGGGGAAGT
>OMPJ01007055.1:87536-100856 GCA_900312935.1 Carapus acus | reverse complement strand
CGGGGGGTAAATTTCCTTAATAAATCAATAAAGTACCTGCATACCTAACTAACAATTATAAGAATGATAATAATAACAATAATGCCATGGTTGAATATCTTAATCAGTCAAACTCTGACATCCGCAGCTTCATCATGGTGGCACTGTTGCGTCACTGTTGAGAGGTCGCGTGGGGGGTTTTCCCTATCTAAAGTACGCTCCTCGCCCTTGACATGATTATTCATGCGGTAACACAAACACACACACACACACACACGCCCCCTTACCTCCATTGGGTGCATCCAAATGGTCAGATCCCCACATGGCGACCACCTCCTCTTCTCCATGACCTGTTATTTAAACACGCCGAGCTAGAGGGATATGCCTGTGTGTGTGTGTGTGCGTGTGCGTGCTGGTGTATGTGAGAACACACTCCCCCATCCCATGTCATAATTAACTTCAGACAGTCAACACAAATCAACCAACCGGGGCTCATCATCATGGACGCAGGTACGAGCACGACTGGAACTGTTGGTGTCATTTTCCCGTCCGCTGCGATGAGGCCGTGCTCGGGGGGGGTTCTACTGTTGTTTGGTTTTCCCCTACAGCCGTTAGAAGTGTGTGTGTGTGTGTGTGTGTGTATGTGCGTGTGTGAGTGTGAACCCTGCAGCGACTCACGTTTCTGACAGGCCGCCAAGCTGCTGTTTACCTTGTGAGCCGCACGCGAGCAAACTCGTTCACCTCGGCGTCTGCTGAGCTGCTTTTTTGAGGAACTCGGGCTGAGTGGCTCATCAGCTCTGCCGGGCCAGAACCGACGTTTCAGGATGAGGTGCTGCTTTTTTCCTCGGTGTCCTCCTGATTATACAAGAAGTTCCCTTCCACCTTTGCAACTGCCCCCATGCTTGTTTGATAGAATATGATGATGAGAAGCGGAGGACGAGTGGCTGCTATGTGCCAAATTACTTTGCAGCTTTGAGTCGAGGAGCCGGAGAGGGAGCCACAGGAACTGTAGATGTTATTGATCAAACCCAATTGATCGTGGCTTTAGAATGACTTCAAAAATTATCTTAGTTCTGATGGCAGCAGTTACATAACACCGTCTTCTTCCCTTGAATTTATATCCCAGTCGTCAGGTCATGGAGTGGGATTGATCACAGTTTGTTTCCACTGCTTCAAAATGTAAATTCATAACTTGAGAGGGAAGGAATGACAAGCTGTGTAAGCATGCGCGCACGTGTGTGTGTGGGTGTTTTCTCGCTCTGACACGCCCTGCTGTAAACCTGAGCTGTGACATGAGGACAGGTTGTGTACCGAGCCTGGGAATGGAGCGAAGAGGCAGCTCAGGAGTGTTTCTGCGTGAGACATTTGGAGTCTGATCCTTATGTTTGGAGCGTGTTTTGAGTCAGAAGATCCGAATCCTGACCCGACCAGGAGTAGGCAAGGTCGCCGATAGCCAGGTTATCACAGCGGTAGATAAGCTAACAAAGGAGCGATCGCGTGTGTTGTTAGCGAGAGCCCATGTGCGAGTTTGTGTGTGTGTGTGTGTGTGTGTGTGAGTGAGTGTATGTGTGTGTGTGTGTGTGTGTGTGTGTCTCAATCAGATGATCTCTGTGAGGCACTGCTTGCTTGTGCAACCAGCACAGTCCTAAAACTGTACTCAATATTGTCAGTTTTTATTATTAACTATTTTAATAATGCTAAGATTAGCATAATTTAAGTGATGATATGTTATGTGAATTTTATCTAATAATTTTACCTAAGTTTTGATTTTTTTGTGCCACAGATTTTTTTTATTTTCTCATTTTGTAGCACAGAGTTTTTGTGGGCTTACAGATAGCCTTAACATCCGATAGAAAAAAAGTTTTTAGAGAATGTTACTGCTCCGATAGTAACAGTTCATCCTCACAGTGTGGAGGCCCTACAGCAGGGTACCCCCGGGCTGCTTGCCGCGCAAGTCCGGCGTCTTTTACGCCCGCCTGACTTCTGAATACCTGCTCGTCCCACAGTTCGCACCAACATGACAGAGTTCTGGAAAGAACATTCCAAAGCTGCCACAGTGGAGGAGATGATGCTGGACTCCAACGCCACACAGCTGACTGAGCATGAGCTGCCCGAGATCATGTCGCTGCTGCCCAGCGTGAAGGGGAAAAGAGTGCTGGAGCTGGGAGCTGGCATTGGGTGCGCCCCTGTGTGTGTCTGTGCGTGTATGTGTCAGTTAGCAAGTAGCTCAGTCATAGCATTGTAACCACATAACGCTCCTGCGTGTCTCCCCAGCCGCTTCACCTGCCACCTGCTGACCCAGGCCGAACACGTGACGGCCGTCGACTTCATGGAGAGCTTCGTGCAGAAGAACCGAGAGGTCAACGGTCACCACGGCAACGCAACCTTTCTCCAGGCCGATGTCACAAAACTGGAGCTCGCCAACGAGAGGTGTGGTGACGTACACGTTTGGACCGTCCAGCCGTCCCTGGGGCAATGGAGAGGGGAGTGCTGAAAATGTGTCGCGGCGCGCCTCAGTCCGGCACCCTCTTAAGGCCATTTTTAAAGGACCTGAGCGCTGAGGGAAACATATAGAACCTGTAGCACATAGCCACCATATTTGCACCAGAGGAGCAGGGTAGTGCTTTGGTGCTTTAGCTCTGTTTTCGGTAAAATTATCATAGTTTGCACAGTTCACGCCGTGCAGTGAAAGTGTGTCTTCTCACTGTCCTCAGCTTTGACATCATTTTCTCCAACTGGCTGCTGATGTACCTGAGTGACACGGAGCTGTCGGCCTTGACGGAGAAGATGCTGCGCTGGCTGAAGCCTGGAGGCTTCCTCTTCTTCAGAGAGTCCTGCAACCACCAGTCAGGTACTCACCAGATCGTAGCCTCTCTTATATCAGTTGCGCCAAGGACATTCTGAAATAGTAGCGAAAGAGGAGGAACTGAGTGGTCTTTGCTCTCCACTAAGGTGACAGGAAGAGAGATTTCAATCCCACCTATTACCGCAACCAAGCACAGTACAGCCACCTGATGACCTCGGTGCAGGTGGAGGAGGCCGAAGGGGGTGGGAAGTTCGGCTTTGACATTGTGCTGACGAAAAAAGTCTTGACCTACATCAAGGTATCAAAGTTCATCGCCACATGGTTGTGTCAACATGACGTCCTACCTAACCTCTCCTTTCTGCTCGCCTCCAGATGAAGAATAACCTGAATCAGATCTGCTGGTTGCTGGAGAAGGTGCCCCGCTCTGCCGCCGCACAAGGCGGCTTCACCACCTTCCAGCAGTTCCTTGACAACCAGCAGTACACCCGCCGCGGTATCCTGCGCTACGAGAAGATGTTCGGGGCAGGTTACGTCAGCACAGGAGGACCCAAGACCACTAAGGTGAGAGCGCAAAGGTTGGACAGGTCCAAATGTCTCGATTCAACAAACCATCTCTGAACCAACAGGAGTTTGTGGACCGGCTCAGTCTGAGGCCTGGCCAGAAGGTCCTGGACGTTGGCTGTGGAATCGGCGGGGGAGACTTTTACATGGCGAAGGTGAAAGAATCTGACCGCCAGCTTGTCTGACAATGGTATTGATGGTTAGAGTAGTAGGAATGATCTGTGATGATGATGAACACATTGTAGACATTCGGGGTGGAGGTGCTGGGCCTGGACCTGTCCGAGAACATGGTGGACATTGCCATGGAGAGGGCAATCGCTGAGAAGATGCCGTCAGTACGTCTGATTCCTCCAGTTTGGAACAATATTTGTCCAGTCAGAGAAATTTCTGATAAGATCTCCTCCTGCTTCAGGTGACCTTCGAAGTTGCAGATGCTACCAAGAGGTCATTCCCGCCGGGTTCCTTTGACGTGATCTACAGCAGAGACACTATCCTACATATCGATGACAAGCTAGCTCTCTTCAAACATTTCCATGTGAGTGTGTCTGTGTCGCTCTTTCACCGGTTTCCCTCGAACAGCTGTTTTGGTTTTCCTCCACACACGGGCTGGTCACCTTCGAGTGATCTCATCTTGCTTGCCCCTTTCTTTATTTCATGGTGGTTGAAGTCGTGGTTGAAGCCGGGGGGCCAGCTGCTGATCAGTGACTACTGCTGCGGAGAGAAGCCCTGGACGCCGCAGTTCCAGGCGTATGTCCAACAGAGAGGCTACGTGCTCCACACACCAGCAGAGTACGGCAAGGTAACACAGAGAGAACGATCTGTGGGGAGGATCGCGGCGGCTGTTTGGTGAGCTCAAACTAATGGTTAAGAGCCCCAATGCTCGCTGGTAGTGTTTGCTTTCTCTCTTTCCCTCATTCTGTTAGTCTTTCATTCCCTTTTCAAAGAAGAAAAAAATTCCCTCACTGGAATCCAATTTATTCAGAATTTACATCTTTATGTGGCCTTTAATCTATGTGCCTACATTCTGATGTAATTTTACTAAAATTCCCTCGACATTTTTGGTATTTGTAAAAACCTTCAGCAACTCTTGTGAGTACAGTTATGGTCCTGCTTCCCTCATTCAGCATTTGTCAGCAGAGAAAGATCTTAGCAGGAGGCAAACAAAAGCCATTCTTTTCACAAAATTAATTTGTATTTGAATCACTTTTCTCTTGTGTTTAATGTAGATAATCACTATTGTTATATTATTGTTATTATTATTCTTAGAGTTAGGGTAACTTGTAATGGTAGGGGTAGTACTATTTCTAACATTAGTATCACTATCATGAGTAGTATTAATAGCATCGTTGTTGTTGTTGTTGTTGTTGTTGTTATGTCATGTTATTGTTATTGTTATCAACTGTATTACTATCATATCAGCAGTGATAAAAAAGCTGATGCATAATGATAATTCTAGTAATAATTATAATAATTGTTATCATTATTACTAATGTTATCATATTTCTTATTATCTATAGTGTTATAATATGTATAAACATATAAATATATACAATTATAACAATAATTGATTGATATTATTGATTAATAGTTATCTGACAATTTCTCTACAATTTATTGTTCATAATAATTTTTGAAGTAATACACTCCTCTACATCAAATTATATATCTAATGACCGAGGTGAAGAGGCCCTGCAGTGATACAAAATGGCAACATGAGATGATAACTGACGTGAGTTTATATACCGTAGATTATCACAAGAATTTAACTCAGCCTGATGTTAATAATAATTAAGTTGATGATTAGTTGATAATTAAGTTGAACAGCTAATCATAGCCACATTGCACCACCAACACGTGCCATACAACAATATGGCGTCATATACCAATATGACGTTATGACGTCGTGACATTACTCAGCCGGTCCAAACGGTCCAAAATATTTTTGTTATTATTATTACTTATGATGATGATGATGATAATGATGATGATAATAAGAACAATAATAATAACAATCATATTATTACAGTCATACAGTCATGAATTACCCTCAAAACTCAAAAATATGTTGCTGTAATATACTCTTCCGACACTAGGTGTCGCCATCTGGGTAAATTTCGACCACCTCCTCCCCCTACAGGTCATTGAGCAGGCTGGATTCTGCAACGTGCGGGCAGAGGACCGGACGGCCCAATTCATGGATGTGATCCAGTCAGAGCTGCAGCGAGCGGAGGCCATCAAGGGGCAGTTCATCCAGGTGAGAACATCTCCAGGA
This sequence comes from Carapus acus, assembly GCA_900312935.1. NCBI lineage: Eukaryota > Metazoa > Chordata > Actinopteri > Ophidiiformes > Carapidae > Carapus > Carapus acus. Next base: position 95,238 of record OMPJ01007055.1, on the reverse strand, counting down.
ACGTAGGAGACACACACCAGCTGGTTTGCATCACTCTGTGTGTGTGTGTGTCACCTGCAGGAGTTCTCCGAGGAAGATTACACCGCCATCGAGAGGGGGTGGAGGGAAAAGCTGCAACGGTGCAAAAGTGGGGACCAGAAGTGGGGACTGTTCCACGCCACACGAGACTGAAGGCATGACGGGGACACGGGACAAGGGTCAGAAGAAGGGACACGGCTCAGGACTGCGGGGCCACAGATGATGAGTTTGACTTGCACATCTACAGTGCGTTGGTGGTGTTGGAGCCATAGAGGACAGATGGATAGATGGATGAATGGACGGTTGGACGGACAGAGGGATGGATGGGAAGGAGGGAGTTCAAAGCAGAATTTCAATGTTTCTGGTTAGGTGGGCTGATTGTCCAAATTTGTCCCAGGCATGTGATTAATGGAGTTAGGTTATCTGAAATAAATCTTCTCCTCGACAGGTGTCAGCAGAACCAAGGTGTCCCTCTCTTCAATTGAATTCCGTTTATTTATATAGCGACAAATCACAGCAGGAGTTATCTCAAGGTGCTTTCCAAGATGGAGCTGGTAGAGCTCCTCAACGTTAAAGCATACTTTATCTGGTTGGATGGCAAGAGAGAGCTCTTAAAGATATCATGGTACCTGATCATTTAACACCTTGTGGGTGAGGAGAGGAATTTAAGTTCTATTCCCTATTTTACAGGCAGACAGAGCAGAGAAGCTAACACTGAGGAGATGTGGTCTTTTCTTCTTTTTTTCCAGTCAGTACACATGCTGCAGCGTTCCAATCAAGCTGGAAGGGCTTCAGTGTCTTGTTTCAACAACCTGATAATGAACAATTACAGTAATCCAGCCAGGAAGTAACAAAAGCACAAACCAGTTTATCAGAATCTTTTAGGAACAGCATGTTCTTAACCTTAGCGATATTATGTAAGAGAAAGAAGGCAGTTCTGGACATTTGTTGACATAGTTAACATAATTAACATTTATCAAGGCAACATCCAGGCTATTTGGCTGCAGGTGCTCAGCCACTGTGAGAGGGAGAATCTCTTTTTATCAGAAGGGGAGTCGCACAATGTTGCATGCAGAGGCAAACATTAATTACTGTGGTGATAGCAATGTGTCCTTGGATACAGGTGGTCAGCCAATGTGAACAGTCCTCTGTATCAAAAAAAGAGTGTTTCTTCTTTATCAGAAGTAGGGCCGCAATGAGGTAATGCAGAAAACTCCTCAGAAGGAAATACATGACCATGTGCGGTCACAATTTTCTCGTCCAAAATTAAAAGAACCAGAACAAAACTGAATCTAATTGTTGACAAACACACACACGCGCACGCACGCGCACACACACACACACACACACAATAGCGAGAAACAATTGACCCTTGGATGCACAACCCAGCAATACCTACACTCTCCCACGAGTGGAGTCATTTCTGAACCCGACTAAAATTCTCAAAACATTGAGAATCTTCTCAAAATGAATGAAAACATAAATAAAGAAAAATATTGCCTCATGTCACAAACATGTTTAATGAGGAATACCTGGAATGTGAATATATTACAATTTCTTTTCATGAAGATTTTAAAGAATAACAACACTTGGGGTCACTTTTTGACCCCACATGTGCGTCTATAGGTTAAAAGAGTCATAATAGAGATATAATTGCATCACACCCATAGCAGTTAAACCTGAATCATTTAAAAATGAGATACGATATAAATGAATGAATATGAAAATGGTTAATAATGATAATGATAACGATCATGAATATTGATAGTGATAGAAATGCATTACGTCGTTAAACAGTCTAATGGATCGATGGATAGATCAATTAAGTTATCAGCTACCTACCTGAAGCCAAAACAGACGGCAGACGGAAGGGTCAGAAACATGGCAACATGGTGCGTGCGTGCACATTAATTTAATTAATTAATTGCACATTAAGAAAAATGTGGTGAAGACCAAATATCTGATAGGATGTTTACTTTCCGCAGCACTCGGTCCCGGTCGCCCATCACCCAAAAACTACAAGTTACAGGTCACCTCCTGAGCGGTAGCTTCAAGGACCATTAAGGCCTTTACGTTGCTGCAAAGTGTAAAATCTACGCTTTAAGGAACCGTGAAAATTAGGCAGACCAAGCTAACTTCATAAAAGGTACAGGAGATTAAAAGCGCGTTGACAAATCCTGTATATGACGGCGTGCATGGGTTTGTGGAGAAGCTGCCCTCTTCACGAAAGTAGCCCCATCTAGTGGCGAAACCAGGAATTGTAAATTAAGCTAGCGCGAATTTGGCGTGCGCAGGGCCATGTCAAGGAATTTGGGGGCCCCAGGCAAGATAATGGACTTGAAGGCCCCCCGTGCCCCTTAAAAGAACATTAAAAAAAAAACTACAACCCTGTCCAACAAACGTATAAAACTGTAAGAAAGATAAAGTTACAAACAGAGACCCGACACATTTCCCCCATTAGCAAGCACAGTACACAGTGCACACCACAGTGGCCAGGAAAAATTCCCCTTTAGTGAGAAGAAACCTTGGACAGACCTGGCTGCAGGTGGGCAGCCATCTGCCTGGACTGGTTGGGATGAGAGAGAGAGAGACAGACAGAGAGAGAGAGAGAGAGAGAGAGAGAGAGAGAGAGAGAGAGGTTTTACTGCCCTCCATTTGGTAGATGTTATCACGGTGGAGTACTTTGCATAGCAGAAAAGCTGCAACTGAGAGGCAACCAGCTGTTGAAATTTATCAGAAACAAGAACACAGAACAAGAAGATGAGGAAGAACCGGGAACTTTGCCCATGACACCCCTTTATGCACCTCTTCTCCCGTTTCTACCAAACCATCTTTCCTTATTTGGGTATTATCTCAGATTTTCTATCCTCTCTTGGCTGTTGATCATCCTCTTTCTGTGCTCCACTGTCCGAGCAGCGCCAGACATCCTGAGGGCCTCCCGTGTCCTCCCACACCTGCCTTCAAGGACACACACTGTGCTCAGCAGTTCTAGCTTTCTTTAACACTTCACAGGCACCTGAGGACTGTCCACCCATCAGTTCCATTGGAGAATGGAACTGTTCGTAACAACTGTTCGCTTTTACAGCCTCCCGGCCGAGGGACAGAGCATTGATGTCCCAGTGTGTTCAAACAAAATAAGCAATCAGGAATTTGCCCCCACCTCCTCTCCCGTCTCTACCAAACCATCTTTCCTTATTTGGTGTTATCTCATGTTTTATACCCTCTCTTGGCTGTAAATCATCCTCTTTCTGTGCTCCACCGTCCGAGCAGCGTCGGACATCCTGAGGGCCTCCCGTGTCCTCCCACACCTGCCTTCAAGGGCACACACTGTGCTCGGCAGTTCTAACTTTCTTAAACACCAGATAGTTGATTTATCAGACAGGGAAACAATTACACTCACAGAAATATTTCTGGGTTCAATCGCCTGTCACCACTCATGGATCATGCGACCCTCTCTTGGCGTAGAGAAGACGCGGAGGAACCAGGAACTTTGCCCATGCCACCCCTTTATGCACCTCTTCTCCCGTTTCTACCAAACCATCATTTATTTATTGCCATTACAGCAATTGAATTGTGTAACGAAACTAAGGTGCCTGCATTCCGGTGTAAAACTTCAGTGTACCCACGCCTCGCACATGTGATGACACGGAGACTGTGCATTGTTGCAACGTCAGTCTCATCCGGGAGAATCTTCTCCAAAACAAGGCAGATCATGACTGACAGAAGAAGCCGAATCAGTCCCTCAAAGCTGAGGCACTTGGTGTTTCTGAATGCCAATCTTCACTATACAGGTTATTTGGATGCTGATCCTTTTCTTTTTATTCAACATATTTTCATTTATATTTTGTTGTGTTGTGTGTTTTTCAGAGATTCTGTGTTGGTTAAAAGTTGAACTGTAAATAGTTAGAAGTTTGTTCTTGAATTTTAGTTTTAGTTTATTTATTGTAACACTGAAGGGTTAAAATCTTTAATTTATATTTTGTTGTGTTGCGTGTTTTTAAGGGATTCTGTGTTGCTTGACTTTGTATTTGTTTTGTATAAAAGAGTTAAAAATTTAAACAGGTTAAAAGTGCACTGTACAGTGAATAAATAAAGACATATTCATATGATAAACATATATCAATAAAAAGTATAATGCAGTTTTTTTACATAATTAATTCATCTGGTGCATAATTTTACATTATGATTTTATATTAGTGGAAATATATTGATAAAATCAACAAAATAAATCTGAAGAGCCGTTTGGGGGGCGAAAGAACCGGCTCTTTTTAGTGAGCCGAGCCAAAAGAGCCGGTTCTCTAAAAACAGCCGGAATTCCCATCACTCTTATTCAGTGTAATATAGGACTTGCAGCTAACTTTATAATATTTATCTATTGATAATTTTTTCTATTTCTCCTCTTCTTCTCTCTTCCTCCTTTTCCGCCTGCTTGACAGAACACTCTAGTTCATGGTAATAGGCGAAGTTTTGTAATTTCGAGACACCCCTGGCTTGACAGTTTTTGAGGTTGTGTGAGTCACGTGACTATGCAACATCATAACACGGTGGGTGGGTGCGAAGGCTGCGCCCTGAAAGAAACTTAAATTTAAAAAGTTAACTCTCCATTTCATCAAATGCCAGTATAGCAAAAGTCACACTGAACCTCCCTCTGGCTCCACGTGATCCAATTTTGCTCCCGAGAGTTCATGGAATATTAATCATCAGATCGTCCAATCGCATTGCTGCGCGATTGGCAAAACGTCATCATACTCATGCGTCACACACACACAGACACACACACATACACAGAGACAAACAGAGACACACACAAGGCTACAGACACACGAATACACACGAAGAAAATAAACACACGCACCCTGTCGTTTGAGAAAGGCTTGGATGAGAGACGCTCCGAACTATGGCGACTCTAAGCGCGTACGGGATCCGCCTCAGCTGCGTATGTATTTTGATATTCTGGTGATTTTTTTGTGTGCTTAAGGACTGCTTGAGGAATTTTGCTGATTTGCGCTGTTGAATTCGGGGATTTCGCCGATAAAAGTTGAAACTTTGACGGTGAAAAGATTTAAATTTGTGTTACAGATGAATCCATCCTTCCTCAAAAGCAACTCAACGAGTCATACTTGGCCTTTCAGCGCAGTGGCAGAAATAATAGGTAAGATTTTGTATTTTAGGGAATTTTTTTGCAATCTTAAACGTTGTAGCGTGCGCACCTACAGTGTGCGTGTGTACGTGTGTGTGCGCGCCATCCCTCTCGGCCTTTTTATTTTTATCATTGTTGTTGTTATTGTTGTTATTATTGTTAGTGTATAGTCACGTTCTCAGAGAGCCTACGTAACCACAAAAGTTACCGTGGCAGCCATCAGGTAGTCTTGCCTCCGAGCGGTTCTCACTGCGCACCGGTATCGGCTCAGACGTGCTGCAGCTCCATTGGCTGACAGTGCAGCAGGAGCGTGTCTGTGTGTGTGTGTGTGTGTGTGTGTGTGTGTGTGTGTGTGTGTGTGTGTGTGTGTGTGTGTCACGCAGTGCCCGATGGTGCAGGGATGCCAAACCTCACCTCAACCAACAGCCCTCTTGTCCTCCTGCTCTCTCTCAAGTTTGCCTTTGCATGTTATATTTTTAAATTATAGCCATCTGAGCCCTTAAAACAAACAGCTAATGTCAACAGTCAAGGTTTTCAGCTTGCAGCAAAGTACGGTTCAAATGATATTGGTGAAGCGATGCGTAAAGTTGCACGTACTTTTATTTTGGGCTGGTTGTTGGTTCAATTCTGAGCTCGCCGCTTTCACACTCGCCAAGCAACATGCTAATTTTTACCCGGGAAAGCTCTCCTCTCCAAGGGTTTCGTTGCGAATGGCTCACCAGCCTATGCCTATGACATCAGTGACAAAATGATGTCACTTGTGTTGGGGGTGAAGGGAACAAGAATGGGGCCACTCTTTTTTTACATCATTAATACAAACCGGGATCTATCTAGTAGTGCAAACATGACAAAGTACTGATGGGCCAACGGACTCGGACACTAACCCTCACGGATCAGTGAGAAATTTGTATATTAGTGTCCTCGGGCAAAACATCAAACCCCCAACAGCCCCTTCGTTGTCTTGGCAAATTGCTAATGTATAGCAAGAGGAATCAAAGTACATTGAAAAAGAGGCAACAAGAAATTCAATACTGAATGTCTCTCCCTCTCTTATTTGCGTCTCTCTCTCCCTCTCTTGCTTTCTTTCCTTCATCATTGTCATTATCCCGCCACCTTCTAGATAACGCATGTGACCCCGGCGTTCTAGCGAAGCAGATGTGGATAGACGTGACCAAAGTCTCCAGTCAACAATGCCTCACTTTCACCGACAACGGCCGCGGCATGACGCCGTCCTGTTTACACAAAATGCTCAGGTGAGAGATGCACTTCACACACACACACACACACTCACGTATTCACCCGCACCTTTGCTGGTGTCCTGAAACCATCATGTCACCATGCTCCTTTTTTTACTGTATGTCCAGCTTTGGGTTCAGCCAGAAGGGGACAGGAAAGTTGTCTGACCAGGCAATCGGTGTGTACGGGAACGGCTTCAAGTCTGGCTCCATGCGTCTGGGTGACTCTGCCCTCATCTTTACCAAAAACGGAGGTTGCCAAACTGTGGGGATGCTGTCTCAGACCTACCTACGGGACATCAAGGCTCAGGCCGTCATTGTGCCCATTGTGCCTTTCAACCAAGTGACCAATATCCTCAATCAGCACTTAGATGTGTGTGTGGCAATGGCAAAATGAGGACATCCGATTCTGACCTTGTTTGACCAAGTAGAAGTTAAATCATGCTCATGGGACACTAGGGACAGTTCACTCCTCAATCAGGAAGCTGTTCAATTCTGAGACGTCCTTAAGTCTTCACAAACAAAGCCAAGTCCAGATGTAATGATTCACTTTCTACTCAGACACCATAGTCTGGATGACTTGACAATCTCCACAGGTGAGACGTTCTCTCCTTAACTCAAGAAGTACAGTCCCTTGTGGTGACGGAGGACTCAGAGGCCAGCTTGGCAGCCATCCTCCACCACTCCATCGTTTCCTCAATGGATCAGATTCATGAACATTTTGACTCCATCCCTGCTAAGAAAGGCACCAAGATACTGATCTGGGACATCCGCAAGTCAGTACCTACACACAGATTCTAAGGCGATACGTAGAAAAATATGACAGCCATGTATCTGTGATTGGTAATCTTGGGAGCAGGCACAGATAAACTCTTTGTCTGACCCAACGTTTGTCTCCCCTTGTCCTGGCCTGTAGAGGAGCCGATGGAAAGCCAGAGCTGGACTTTGAGACGGACATCATGGACATCCGCCTCCCCAGGATCAAGAAAGAGGACTACAAGAACAGTTTCATCGTCAGAGGGCCCCTGAAAGCCCAGGAAAATATCCCTGATATGTACTTCTCTCTCAAGGTCTATTACTCACACACACACGCACACACACTAACACTGAAACAGATCAGTCGTTTTTGAGTAGAAGGATGCGTGTGAATGAGGTTGTCGGATGAGGTTAGCGGGGTGTGTATAAACCAAATCCTGCAAAGGGTGCGCAGACAGCGTCTAACCCGTAGCCACTCGTGTTTCCTGTCACTCAGCAAACCCCACACACTCGCCAGGTGTGACCTCAGTAATTCTCATCCTCCTTTGACTCC
>OMPJ01007055.1:50715-87516 GCA_900312935.1 Carapus acus | reverse complement strand
CCCTCTCACGCTCTCTCTCTCTCTCTCTCTTCCTCCCTCCCTCCCTCCCTCCATCCTTCCTGCTTTCCTCTCTCAGGTGTACCTCAGCATTTTGTACCTGAAACCCAGGACACAGATCATCCTGAGAGGGAAGAAAATTGCCGCCAAGTTGGTGGAAGACAGACTGAGGCACATTGAGCACGATGTGTACAAACCACAGTTCAGCGTATCCCTACCCTGTGTGTGTGTGTGTGTGTGTGTGTGCAGGCATGCGTGCATGCCTGTGTGTGTGCAGGTAGATTTACAATCGCCCAGCAGCACTGGGATGGAACTGGTGCTGTTACTCCTGAGTTTGCTGCATTGTTGCCGTGATTACTAACTTTCTGCTTTGAGGAGCTCAAGCTCATGCGTGCATTTGGTTTCATGTAGGAAGTGGACGGAAAAAAAACAAAAAGTTGTGCGCACCACCTCCACCACAACCTCTGTTTTGTAGCGAATGAAGCCTTGAACACTGACATTCATAATGTAAAAATGTTCCTCACACAGCCATTTGTGAACATCCAGTGAATTTGCTCTGTTTCAAGCAAATATTCGCAGCTATTTTGATATCCGTCTTGTGTTGTCTTTGACTGCTGTCAGAAACACAAAGTCAAAGTGACATTCGGGTTCGACTCCAAAAACAAAGACCACTGCGGCATCATGATGTATTACAGGAACCGTCTCATTCGAGCCTACGAGAGAGTCGGCGCACAGATGAAGGTAAGGGAGCATTCACACACACTCATTGTGGGTACTGTGACCTATCAGCTGCAGCTCTCTCCCCTCCTCTGCAGTCCACGGGGCACAGGTTTGGGGCCGGCATCGTTGGAATCGTCGAGTGTAACTTCCTCAAACCTGCGCACAACAAGCAAGACTTTGAGTATACCAAAGAGTACAGGTACAACTTGACATGCACGCTCGCACACTCATGTGTACAGCGTATGTATAAACACACAGGAGACTGGTGTCTCTTTGGCTCTTTTCAGACTGACCCTTGCCGCTTTGGGCCTCAAGCTCAACACTTATTGCTATGAGATGACGCAGAGAAAGGTGAGGGAGAGAGAGCTCCAGCTCCTGAAGAAAGAGGACATGAAAGAGTCGCTAGTGGAGGACGAGTGAGCATCTTTCTTTCTTGATATTGTAATGATTATCAGAAGCATGAGGGTGACACACGCCGTGAACTCAGGGCCTTAGAGTGGAGCCTGCTGCAGGAAAATCAGATTAATATATACTGTATTTAGATTCCACATACTCAAGCCACAGGATGTCGAAGCATAATGTAGGGTGACATACAGTACATTGTGTGTGTGTGGGTGTGTGTCTGCGCGCACGTGTGCGTACATGTTACATATGTAATTTATTACACGCCTTGTGTGAATGCTCGGTTCTGATTGGACGTTATTAGTCAGGTGAGCGGTTATTGTTTTCGTATTATGACCGCTCGACTATCATAACAGACCGCTGCGAAATTTTAAGAGTTTTATGTCAATACTGACTCTTAAGTAGGCCGATGAGTCCTTGTTTTATCCGTTCAAATGATTCACAGACAGCAGAGTACCTGTAGCCGTTACGGCACTATTTTCTTGCGCAGACGAAAGTACCATAGGCTACACTATTGCAGAAAAATTAGAGCAGCCTTGTTATGAACTATTTCTGACAACTGTATTATTCATTAATGTTTTAAGCCGTGTAATAAGCGCGATAATGCCCTTGTCCTCAGTGTTGTCAGTGTTGTTTGATAATCACCTTGAGGTATCCGCCCCACCCGACGCGAACCTCTCAGTGATTATCAAGCAACAATGACCTCCAACGCGTACATCATCCTGTACATATGCGAGTGTGTGTATGCATACATACATATGTTTGTGTATTCAGGATTCAGGAATCTTTACTGTCATTACAACATTTCACGTTGTGTAACGAAAATACGACGGGTGCTGAAGTTCCGGTGCGAGTACAAGAGTACAAGGGTTATAATCAGGAATCAGGAGTCTTTTATTCTCATCACAGCAATTGAATTGAGTAATGAAACTAAGGTGCTGCATTCCGGTGTTGGTAGTTCGAGAAAGAAAAGAAGGATAATACAGACAAAAAGGAAAAGAATATGTATGTATGCATACAAATGTGTGTGTATGTATGCATACATGTTTGCCTGTATGTATGTATACATTTTTGCATATATGTATTCATACATATATGTGTGTATGTACTGTATACCTATATGTATGTACGGTATGTGTGTGTAGGTATGTATGCGTGTATAAATGCACGTACTGTATATTCATTTGCAGCAGATGATGCAACACATGTATGCAGTTGCGTGTCGTCACACACGACAGATCAAACTCTCCCAGCTCATATCAGATCAAGGGGAAATTTAGGTGTCAAAATGTGTTAAGATAAACAAGACTGAAGATCAACTGGTTGGGATGAGCATGTGTCTGTTTATCTGCAGGGGCCCTTTGTGGTTACAGTGTGAAGAGTGTCTTAAGTGGAGGAGGATCCCCGCAGGCCATTACACCGTTGCACCGGAAAACTGGAACTGCAGCCAGAACCCGAATCAACATTTCAGGTGTGTGTGCGACTCGGTGTTGTGCAGCTGTTCCTCCGCAGTTAATCTCCATAAGAGGAATCTAGAGGAATTTAGTATGAGTGGAGGGGTGACGCATTCAAGAACTCTCCGTCACATCTTGTGCATATTTGAGTGTGACATCACAGTTGACGACATCAAAATAGCTTCAAAATGACATAATCTCTTCGAAGCTGATGTGGTCATTTTGTTCCAAAAGGACATCACCGTCTGAACAAGCTGATGTCACCAAGCCGATGTTATTTCCAGGCTCACTATGTCATAATTTAGGCGAGTATTTACCGTCCACTGCCCCAAATCAAGAAAATGTTTCCATACGATTTGCACCAAAAATGCAGTTTACATTCAATCACAGAAAACTCACCAATGAGTTTCAACATTCATCTTGGAAAAAATTGTGAATTTTACAGTTCTAGGGACTCCATCAAATTCCCATGTGCGTTCATGTGACCACAGATCTTACGTGTGTGCTTCAAATTGTCCCGCAATAACAGCCTCACTCTTTCTGAATAGCATGATTTCTAGGGGTTATTGTGTAGGAGGTCTTTTACCCGGGATATAATCATCCTAATGGTAATTACAATCATTGACTCTAATGAAGTATTAACATCTCATAAAACCAAGAACACAGCATGGCAGCGTCTCCGGCTCCATTTTCCGAGTGTTGTTTGGATTGTTGTGTTGCAGAAGTTGCTCTAGAGGAGAAGAGGCACTGGGGAGCGAGGAGCCACAGAAGTCCAGCCTCCTAAAATGCAAGAACAATCGGTAAATAACATTTCTTACAATCTCTATGTCCGCAAACGTGTACACAGACAAATGCACGTAATTGTGTGTGAGCGTGTGCGCGCTGTGGTTTCTACCTGTGTTGTTGCGAGGCTGCTTGTGTTTTGTAGTCTGTCTGATGTGCCCGCAGGTAAACTGAGAAGAGAGGAGCTCATTTTTAGAACTCGTTTACCCGTTTCAGGATAGTAGATGGATGAGTTATTGCTGTGTGTACAATGTCATGTGACATCTTCAAAGAGTCCAACATGGTTTCTTGTCTTCTCAGTGAACCGCTGCTGCTGATCAGTCTATACCAGATATTTACCTTTTGTTCATTTGCAATTGTTTATCCCACAGTATATCTGTCAAAAGACACAGAGACACCTCTGATGAGGTAGGTAGATGTGGTTATTCATATTTTTTCTCACAACTCGGCTGTTACGCGTTCCTGCTTTGTATTAAGTGTGTGTGTGTGTGTGTGTGTGTTTGTCACAGGGGTTTCAACTTGAACACCAGCTGGCAAAACACCAGATGCTCTCATGCAGTGTGGTGTTGTCCGACATACCAGCCTCGCGGCTCGCCGCCACCGCGCACGCACAGCCCACGGCGGTCAACACAGGTCTCCATGACGATTCTAGATGTGGACACACCACTGATAGCGATGACGCCGAGAACGTAGTCTTGGCAGAGGACAGAGATGTGACAGAGAGGAAAGATGGGAGCGAGAGCACCGCCGAAGATGATGATACACAGAAAACACGCCAGGAGAGTCAGGAAACCATTGAAATCCTTGACTCGTGGACGATGTGTGAAGACGTGGTGGAAAAAGCCGTCGCAAACGTAGAGCCCAGGACAGAGGACCAGAGCACAGACGTCATCAGGTGAGTTACAGGCGTCAAATTGTAATGGAGAACCTACGTAATTTTGGTCCATTTTTTAATAACTATTGAGTTTAGCCTGCAAGTTTGTCCCAGTTTTTGATTTTGGCCCACTGCATATTTTACATATATTCACATTTGACACACCTGAGGTAAGTGGTGATGATGTGTTCATAATCAGCAGCAATTTCAATCATAATCTAACTGATTCTGTTTTTTGCACGTTACAAAGCAGAACACCAGAGAAGCGATGCACAACGAAGAGGTGCTACACCACAGAGACAGAACAGCCAAGGAGACTGGATGGAGATCCAAGCCCGAAGAAAGTAGCCATCATCCTCGGGACGCCGTACTCGCTCGCGTCCAATCAGGGAAGCGCCAGCGAAGACTTGACCCCAAGCATCTCCGCACCGGGGAGCTCCAGCTGCAGTACCCAGCCCACCTCCACCCAGACCATGGTGGTGTCCCCGCTAAATCGAGAGGACAGACCTAAGACCGAACCGTCTGCTCCAGAGGGGAGCAACAGGGACGCCAAAGCGCAGAGGCTGGCCGATTTGGAATACCAAGCTCAAAAGCTGAGGGCGGAGCTGGGTTTGGGAATGAAGACCCAGGGCACGATGACGACAATCAGCATGAGCACCGCGGCCAGTGTGGAGGCCAGCTTGGGAATGCCCCAAGTTACCATAGTGACCACCAAGCAGGAGGAAGACGAAGTTGGAGACCGGAACAGGTGGGCGCAGCATCAACAGGACAAAGAGTGTGTGCTAGCGAACTGTTGCAAATGTTTGTACTTCATTTCAACTGTATCAACATTATTCCCATTACAAGTAAATCAAAGCAAGTTTGATGAAGGTAATGAGGAATCATGTATCTAAGTTAGTTATTCAACCTGCTGAGGGCCAAGGTTTCTTAAAAGATGACTGCAGCAGCAAAAATGTGAATAACCTTGTTGACGCTGACGTCATTGTCCATCCACACACAGAAACCAACTGGAGCCCGTGTGCAAGCTCCGCAGGAACGTGGTGGTACTGCTCAAGAACGTCCTGCCCCAGCTCAACTTAGCGGGTGTCAGTCTGTTGACCACTGATGTGGACAACATTCTGGACCAGGTCTTAGAAGTCAATTCTCTGAAAGTGTGACGGTACCCAGGCCCAAAGCCAGCCTCTCCTTATGCTGTGTGGAATACGAAAGCTTGCATGTGGCATAGGCATGCGATGAAGATGTTGACGCAAAAATATCACATATTCAATGTGTCATTTGGCCTTTGCCCTTATCTGTCTGTATTGTATTTTATTTTCATTTTGATAAGCAATTTCTCCCCCTCTGTGCACTAATAAATAATCAAAAGCAATACATAGTGTCTTTGTGTGCATCAATAAATAATCAAAAGCAATACATAGTGTCTTGTCAACCGACTTACATGCAGTACCACTTTCCTACCACAGGGCGGAGCCGGAATCTGGCCCATAACAACCTTTACACACACACACACACACATACACACACAGTCCAGATCCATCAAACATTGTTGTCAGGTCTCTTATCCTCCACTCCCTCTTTCTGTGTCCAAAACTCACTCTCCCAAGTCATTCCAGAACCACCATTGAAGTCTGTTTCCATCCCCTCCCTCCTCGTCACTCCTCCCCCAACCCTCTCTGTTACCCTGTCTCTTTCCCTCCCTCCCTGCCTCTCTCGTTTCTGCATCACCTCCCACCCTCTGGCGGCTCTTTAAATCCTGCCCTCGGGGAGGAGGAGCACCATAGCCCGGTGACCTTGGGCCCTCAGTGGAGCAGACAGGTGCGTTTGCGTATGCCACAATGCGAACACTGCTCTTGAGGCTCCTGCCGCCACTCCTCAGCTGCTGCTACTGCGCTCAGGCACAGCCACTCAAAGCCACTAAGGAGTTCTTCATTGCGGCTGTGGAGATCGGATGGGACTACAGACACTTTGACGACAATGCAGACCTCATCTCCCACCAAAGGTAAAGTTTTAGCAACAAAAGATGATGCAGCTGCGATACTGTGTCGACATGCTGGGAAAGTAAATTGCTTAGCTCTTGTGTTTTTGTTAGCATTCAAACCTTTTTATCTGCTCATGTAACAAGTTATGGATAAAAAGAAATATCATGACGTCTTTACAGGAGAAAAAACAAAGACGCCCCACAGAAATACATCAAGGCTGTTTACAGGGAGTATGAAGATGCTACATATACGGTCCCCAAATCAAGGCCAGCATGGACTGGTAGGTCCAACAACTAAAAAAGGCATCCAGCTCTTTGGCCTTTGCTTGTTACGCATTTTGTCAGATAAAATCTGTAAGAATTGCGACATTTTATCTCCTATTTAATGAGGTAGAATATACAGTAGTCAAATGTAAAAGTTATCTCCTTTTGAAAGCACTAATATGTGGATGCGGACAAGTAATGAAAATTTTAATTTAATTTAATTTAATTTAATTTAATTTAATTTAATTTAATTTAATTTAATTTAATTTAATTTAATTTAATTTAATTTAATTTAATTTACACCAATTTTATTTCATTCTATCTTATTTTCCTTGAAGGTATCCAAGGCCCAGTAATTCATGCACAGGCTGGAGATAAAGTGGTGGTGCACTTCAAAAACCTGGCGTCTCAGCCCTACAGCATCAGCCCTGTAGGAATCACTTACTGGAAACAGTCGGAAGGTGAGAGCTGAGCCATTCATTTTTGTGAAGTGTCCTCATTCAGCAGAGTGGCGCATATTTTGATGTGCCGTGTGTCTTAGTCAGTTGCATACTCTCCTTTTGGTTCAGGATTTGACTCATCTTTTTGGACTCGCACCCGTTTTGATTTGTCGTCCACGTAATACTTCACACTGACTCAGCATCAGGAGAGAAGTTGCCGTTGTGCTGTATCCAGTTGAGCAGGAATTGCGATGACACACGTGATACTGTTTTTAGCACTAAGAGAGCAACGAGTGATTCAGTGTTCACCTCCATCCTCGTTATGAAGAAACGGAAATGGGTCACATAGATGTAACCAAAATTCACAAACAAAAACTAACTGCATTGTGGTGAAATAAAACTCACCGATACTCAAGATTCCCTGAGGTTGACTGTTTTCTCAAGAGAAACCAAAATTAACACTGAGATTTACTTTGTTATAAACACAAAGTATACTGTAAATAAGAGGTGTTTTTATATTGGGAACATTCATGCGGTGCAGTTCACCCTGATTAGAGGGCTCCTGGCACCCTTGCAAAATTACCTTTTAATCCCGTCTCATCATCACATAAGAAGTCGTCCACTACGTCCGTGAACATTCCAAGAGACCACAATGAAATTCCTCACAATACTACTGTAACCCCATCCGAGACATCAGTGTTTCCACAAGAGTTGTTAAATGATTCAAAAGGAGTCACGCTGAACGCATTTTCCAGGTGCTGGGTACGATGACTCTACAGCAGGACAGGAGAAGGAGGATGACGCCGTCTCCCCTGGGGGATACTACGAGTACGTGTGGGACATCAACCCCAAGGATGGTCCCACCACCGACGACCCAGAGTGTCTCACTTACTCCTACTCGTCCCAGGTGGACACGGTCCGAGACATCAACTCGGGTCTCATCGGAGCGCTGCTCATTTGCAAGCCGAGTTAGTGGAGAAAAGCCTTGTATGGTTTGTTTTGGAGGGAGTCTGCAGGCTCTGATTACATATCTTCCATATCCATCCTCACACAGCTGCGTTTACAGACAACGGCGAGAGACGAAATCCAGCCTTTGTTCTTCTATTTGCTGTGTTTGACGAGAGCAAGAGTTGGTATGGAGAAGTCGGGGAGAGGTGGAGCAGAGAGAAGTTGAGCGAGGGCGATGGCAGGAAAGAATACCACACCATCAATGGATATCTGGATTCTACTTTACCCGGTAATGCATCCCTCTGACTTGGTTCCCGTAACTGATGTTATGAAGTATTTTGTGTTGGTGAGACAGATCAGTGCAACACCACATGTGGTCCGCAAAGGTATTTGGCCTGAATTCCGTCCCTCTTACCTCCTGCCTCTCTCATTCTCTGTGTGTGTTCAGGGTTGACCATGTGTAAGAGCCGCGATCATGTGTTTTGGCATTTAATTGGAATGGGCACAGCACCAGAAATCCACAAAATTCAGTTCCAGGATCATACGTTACAGGTAATCGAGGTTACACCCTCAACTTGACAACACGGTTATCTTAAAGCTATTCAAATTCTTAACAGCCATCTGTTTACAATGTCATATAATCTTATAAATCCTTGTATTCTTTGAGGCATAGACAGGCCTGACACATATTCAGAATTTCACATAGTACCCCTGCTTCGATTTTTCAGGTGCTTTCTCATCGTAAAGTTACCATGGAGGTCACACCTATGACCTTCATCACAGCGCAGATGAAACCTTTGGTCATTGGCCAGTTCCTTATCAGCTGTCAGATTCATGCCCACAGCGCAGGTAAGACAGGCCCCCTCAGTCTAATAGGTAAGACAGGTGTCATACTGATGATGATTATCATTCTTCTCCTCTACTGCTGTGTCCAGAGGGCATGACTGCTCTGTTCAACGTGGAGGACTGCCCTGAGACAACTACACTGCCAGGCCCCATCGTACGCAACGTCAAGCATGATGACAGTGAAGACTACGCTGAAGACATGTTCAACATCGTCAATTTTATACCAAAGAATCCAAAACTCCAAGCAAGGTCGGGAAATGGGCAAAAGTTTAAAACTTGGGTGCACTTCATTGCTGCAGAGGAGATAAACTGGGACTATGCTCCCCATCTGAAACCTGCAGACAGGTAGGAAAGACGAAAAGGAGGATGTGAATGTGTGAATAGTTGAGTTAAATCATGAATTTATGCAGCCACTAAAGACAACTTACTATCTGCTCTTCTGTTGCTGTTCACCACCCCAGTAAGCTGAATTCGGCTTATTTTCCCGCCTCTCCTCACCCACTGGACTACCGGTACAAAAAGGTGGTGTATGTGGAATACACAGATGGAACATTCACGCAAAAGAAAAACCCTGCACACGCACTGATGGGTCCACGTTTGAAAGGAGAAATCAACGATCAGTTTCACGTTAGTAGTCCCAACCTGATAGAGCACCTCTCTTTATGACAATACCATATTGATTCCCAGATGTCATTTTTGCTTACAGATTATATTCAGAAATCTAGCGAGCTACCCGTTCAACATTTTCCCTAGTGGCCTCACCAAAGTCTATTCGCTGCAGAGATCAGCTAATGGTAAGGTTATTGAATGAAACTTGGCAACAATAAATCTGAAACCCTCTATCTAATCTGATCCAATCCTGTGGAATAGTGGGAGGGAAAGACCTGCGCTCCCTGGGTGTGCGCCCCAATGGGACGTTTGGCTATATATGGAAGCTGTCAACAGATGATGGCCCCCTGGAGGGAGACCCCCAGTGTTTAAGTCAGTTGTACCAGAGTACCGTGTCCCCAGAGAGGGACTTGGCCTCTGGGCTGGTGGGCACCCTTCTTATCTGCAAGTATGAAAGCATCGACAGCAGAGGACGCTTGGTGAGAGAACACACGCAAGCTTTCCGTTAAAGCGTTGGCTTACACAACACCGATTAGTCCTGTGTGTACGTGAATGAGTTGTTACTTCATGCTTGTATCAATCCCTGCCTCCAGTTGGGCCCGGATCAGGAGTGGAGCCTGATATTTGCCGTCTTTGATGAAAACAGAAGTTGGTATATCAATGAAAACATCCAACAATACAGTGACAACCCATCTCAAGTCAACACCACTGATCCCGAATTCTACAAGTCAAACGTCATCTACAGTGAGTCTGACCTTTGCTCTCGTTTTGGTCGAGATGTCCAAGTTTTAACTATGTCTCTGATCACTTGTCTACGATATAATTCATTATCTCTCAATGCCACTCTGATTCTAAGGCCAATTCAACCTTATGTGACTTGTGTTTACAACTGTGTTCACCCAGGTGTGAATGGCATCATGTTCAGCGGTCGCCAGTTTGTGATGTGTCAGAGTGATGTTACGTTCTGGCATGTCGCAAATGTGGGCACCCAGAGTGACTTCCTGTCCGTCTACTTCACTGGAAACCCCTTCCAGTACCACAGCAGCTACCAGTCTGTCCTCACCCTCTTCCCCATGACAAGTGAAAGCGTTTCCATGGAGACAGAGCTGACAGGTACTGCGAGAAATGTTTTTTTGAGAATCGTTTTGGCCCTTACTTCATCAAAACAAAACTGATGAGACCTAATTTGAGAGCGGCTAATCATTGAGGGATATCAATGTTATGAGTCTTCCCCATATGCCTGTTTCTGTTATGACTACATAATATTCAGAGAAAATAGCTCACTTCCAGTAAAACTGCTTCCATATTTTTAATGATTTCATCTGAGGTTATCTGGTACCAGGTATTTCCTAACAAGGGCATTGGGAGGAGTGCCCAGTCTCAGTCTGACTCAAGAATGACCTTTTTCTCATCTCCTCCCAGGTGAGTGGGAGATCAGCGCTTTCGATGACAATCTCAAGAGCCGTGGGATGAGCATCCGTTACACCGTGCGCCCCTGTGATAACCGCGACTTGCCACTGGTTGATATTGATCGGGACGACGTTGACGACGATATCTCAGACTACCTCGATCAAATCGGTTTACGGCCGAGGACGAGGAGGCCGCAAAATCGCACAGTGATGGTGAGGGTGTGCAAGAAAACGCGTCAAAACTCCAACAGCACGCAGTCAGGAAACATCACAGATAGCGTCACGAACGACATTGACATGGGGGAAGAAGAGGAGTGTGAGATGAGGAGGGTGACGACGACGTCATTGGACGGGGACAACGCCAACCTGGTGTCAGAGGGGGAGATTCCACAGGATGTTCTGGATGAGCTTGCACGGGACGGGGAGTTGACAGATGCTGTAGCTCAGAATGGGGCGGAGCTCCTGGAACTAGAGGGTCAAAGGCAGAGACGACACACGGAGGGATATGACACTGATGGACGAGCAGAATCTGAAGAATGGACAAACACGTATATCGCAGAAGGTGGTCCTGCAGAAAACACCACTGAAGTTGGGATAGCAGTTAATGGAACTGCTGCAATGGAGGTTGAAAAGAATGAGACCATGGACGAAAGACAGGATACCAACAAGACCACACCATCCTTGAACAAGAGGGCATGTACATTAAAGTCAGAGGATCCACAGGTCATTCCTCAACCTGAGGCACAGGCTGACGATCCTTTAGCTTTGGACTACAGCAGCAGCACTGATGGCGAGAATGCGACGAAAATCGATCTGTCCCTGGTGTATGACGACTACATCGGAGAGGTAATAGTGTGACACTGAACTCTTCAAGATGTGTTTGAATACCTAAACATCTCCTTCGGTCTAACATTTGCCTTCCATTGCAGGATAATAGTACATCAGAGGTGTTTGCTGACTACCTGGACCCACGCTCAGGCGGCAACAGATACAAACATTATTACATTGCGGCAGAGGAAATTATCTGGGATTATGGAATAAAACTACCACAGCAGCTTATCAAGCCAAGGTGGGAAAAGACTGTAACAAAACCTTTCGCTTGAAATACAATCAAGCTGTTCCATATTACACGTGCTTTGGTGAGTAATAGGGTGACATAGCTCTCCTGGTGACGTTGCCGATTGTCTTGTTGTCCTCAGAGAGATGCGGCGCGGGATGAGGAAATTCTTGGTGGAGTACAAGAAAGTGGTGTTTCGTCAGTACAGAGATGAGGATTTCCTCCACCCTGTCGCCAGAGGAGAGCTGCAGGAACACCTCGGAATCATGGGACCTATGATCAGGGCTGAAGTAAATGACCTAATTACAGTGAGTGAGCATCACCCTTCAGGGACATTCTGGCACTCAGGGCAGTGAACGATGGATAATTGCCATGGATAAATGTTGTAAGCTGTGTAGTCATTAAGATGTGAGGTCTGACTGGTTTCATTCGTTTGTTATAATTCACTGCTCTCTAGATTCAGTCCATCTCTGCTAAGACTTTTTTTGATGTCTTGTCATAGGTGATCTTTAAGAACAAGGCAACCAGACCATATTCCTTTCACCTCCACGGAGTGTATGACCTCAATCAGGGGGCTGGCGTGGTCCAGAACTACGCCTCCACCGCTGTGGCTGGGGTGCCGGGGGAGGCTGTGCCTCCTGGTGAGACCCGGGCCTACAACTGGAGAATCACTAAGAAACAAGGTCCGACGGACACAGAATTTGACTGTAAAATTGGTGCTTACTACTCCACGGTGGACAAGGTGTGTGTGTGGGGGTACTCTTACCATACTTTGTTATTGGTTGGACATTTGCAAATTCAGTTTTGAGGAAGATGTGATTTTTCTTTTGTTCTGCTGGCAGGAAAGAGACATTCATTCAGGTCTGATTGGTCCACTGGTTGTCTGTAAACCTGACATCCTTCGGACTCATCTGAACACTCAGCCTGATGTTCAGGAGTTCGCTCTGCTCTTCCACACCTTTGACGAAACTAAGAGCTGGTACCTGGAGGAGAATCTGAGGAAATATTGTACTTCACCGTGCGAAGCAAATCCAGAGGATCTCTGGTTCCAGACCAGTAATAGCTTTGCTGGTCAGCTTACCCTTTGTGGATTTTCAATTCTACTTACGTGTGCTTCCCCCTATGTGACATAATCGCCTTTTTATTTCACAGCAATCAATGGCTACGTGGCGGAGACACTCCCTGGTTTGTTGGTTGCCCAACACCAGCAGGTCAGGTGGCACCTTCTGAACGTGGGGAGCAATGGAGAGTACCACGGTGTGCACTTCCACGGCCTGCCATTCACCGTACACACAGAGCAAGAACATCGCCTGGGAGTGTATCAACTATTCCCAGGTACACAAACCAGCACAAAAACACTCCTACACACGCAGAATCTCTCCCAACCAAAACATGAACAGCTGTCAGCGATCCAAATCAAGATATCCAAGAAGAGGTTGAATCATAGTAACAGGTTGTTTTGCTCTTCACCCAAGAGGCCTCTCCAGTTCAAATAGCGTTCTTGGTATTAGGTGTTGACTTAATGAGGGACAATGGCTTTCATCCACCCAATGACCACGAGGGATAATTCCTGGAACTCCATGGTGTTCAATTAGAGCTGGGGGAAGCACGCTCAAGAGCCACTTGCGACAATTCTCCTATCACTTGTGTGCTTATAAACAGATTTATATCTCGAGGTTCGGCCAAAATCTCATTGTAACTGATATGCTGAATCCCCCTGGGAAAAACTGGAATGTCAGTGGTGCACAAAAGTGATCATTCCAGATCATCACACTGGGCGAGAAAAGTTGGGGTGAAAAATAATCAACTGTCCTTTTTCCTACCAGGTGTTTTTGGCACCATTGAGATGAGACCCCCCACAGTGGGCACCTGGCTGGTGGAGTGCAGCATCGGAGACTACCAGCTGGCTGGCATGAGGGCTAAATTACTGGTGTATAACCCACGTAGGTGCACCAGATTTTACATGTGCTACAGGTTTTAGCATGTAGTATTTAGCGTTAAAACAGGATAACGCAGAGCTGTTTCTCTGGCATCACTCTCTCAAATGGTTTAACTTACTTTGTGAATTCTTTTACAAGAGGATTTGCAGTCCCAACTGTTTTGATCATCTCCCACATTTGTTGACTGACACATTTGAGCTCGTCTTGCACAACCACATCTCGTAATCTGTGGAAATTACCTTACACCAAAACCTTATTTCGCAACATCAAGCGCAATGCCATCGGGTTTGTGCACAGCAAGTCATGTTTTCAAATGTTAGAGACGATTAAAGTTCTTGTGTTTTTTATGCAGGATGCATTTTACCGCTGGGGGTAAAAACAGGAAGGATTGACGACTCGCAGATAACAGCGTCAGATCATATAGGTAGAGTGACAATTTGGTGACAATCTCAGCAAGATAAACTTCCCTTAAAGGATATCAGTAGAAGTTATGTAACTTTGTGCCCGTGTTTGCATTTAGGAAACTGGCAGCCCAGGCTGGCCAGACTGGACCAGGCAGGATACATCAACGCCTGGATGGGCAAAAACAGAAAGTCATGGTTACAGGTTTGCATTACCATTACCACCCAAGCACCAGGACTGGTCTTGTACCAGTGTGGACTGAAACAGGGACTCAGTGATTTGTTCCTCCATGCCCTGCCTAATGTGGTTCATCTGCATTTTAGGTGGACTTTGAGAGGCCCATCCTGCTGCATGGGTTGCAGACACAGGGAGTCAGAGCCAGTCTGAGGGACTACTACATCACACACTTCACCATCGCCTACAGCTTGGACAAGGTGACCTGGACCACCTACCGAGGGAACAGCACCAGACCCACCAAAGTGAGTCTCCTGGAATGAGGGTTCGCAGTCCGAGGAGCCAAACACTAAAACACAAAAATCCCCTTATCAGATTAGGAATAAGGATAATGAAATGCAAACTAGCCTAAAACAAACAGTTAGGTAACATCCCAAGGGAATGGATGGCTTTGGGGGAAAAGATGAGGTGAGGTTTGCAGCGGTTATCTGACAATCCTCTACAAATACAACTTAAGCATTTAGAAGGAAAAAGGATGTTTGCTCTTATCTCCGACGTCAGGAACAGGCAGTGCCAGCTCATTTGATATTGCAGATCTGCAGATAAGGAGACAACCTCACCAGCCTTTTTTACTCCTGCAGCCAAACCATAAACTGTTGTGCGTTCTCCTGCGCAAACACCCTGAATGTTTGTGTGCTGCCCTCATTAAATATTCTGTATAAAACTAGGTTGTAAGCTTTACACTTTATGTACGTCACGACTCTGAAGACACTGACGTCTTTGTCCACAGGTTTACTGACAATAAAAAAACGTGTTAAACTAGCAAAAGACAAAAGTAAACAATGGGTCGAAAATGTACAACTTGTATATTATATTGTTTTGAACTACAACGGACCACCTTAATGGAGGCTAGGAACCATTGCCAACAGCCAAAATGTCTGTCTCAGATATTCCACGGCAACATGGACAGCTCCAGAGTGAGGGACAACTACTTGTCCCCACCCGTCGTAGCTCGCTACATCCGGATTCAACCGGTCAGCTTTGAGAAGAGACCTGCTCTCCGTCTGGAGCTGCTGGGCTGCGACCTGAACAGTGAGCTGCGCCTGCAATAGATTCACCATGGAGCTTTTCATTGTGACAGCACTATAAATGATTGGCGTGATGTGTGTGTGCGTGCGTACGATCAGGCTGCTCCCTGCCTCTCGGCCTTCAGGCTCAGAAGAGGTTGATTCCCGACAAAAGCTTCAGCGCTTCCTCCGTCTACTCGTACTTACTGCGTACGTGGAGCGCCAACTTGGCACGTCTCCACCAGGAGGGCAGTGTGAATGCCTGGAGGCCAATGGTGTGAACACACACAAGCACGCACACTCGTAATTCACACATACAGTATATACTGAACAAACATATGCACTTCCAGTTCTGCTAAGTAAATATCTGCCTCCACTTTCACAGGAACACACAGACACACTCACAAAAACACTCACACTGTCTCACATGTAGTGACATGCACTCCTATTGTGATGTGTCTTCAGCCTGTCCTCTTCTCCACAGACCAACAATCCTCACGAGTGGCTGCAGGTGGACCTGGGCAAGATCACACGTATCACCGGGGTCATTACCCAGGGAGCCCGGTCCATCCTCACGCCCATGATGGTGACCGAATTCTCGGTGACCGTCAGTCGCGACGCACATTCCTGGAGCAGCGTGTTAGAGGATCGCTCGCACAGGGAGAAAGTACGAGCGCAGCTCCGAGAACATTCCAATCTCTTCACTTGTTTCCCTCTGTCTGGCCAACACCAATAAGGCTGTTTCCTCCCAACTTCCCGTCTTCCTCTCCTCCTCAGATCTTCCCGGGGAACAGCGTCGCAGACGAGGAGACCCTCATCGTTTTTGACCCCCCGCTGTTCGGACGCTACATCCGCATCCACCCGCGGGGATGGATCAACGATATCGCCCTGCGTCTGGAAGTCCTGGGTTGTGACACACAACAGGGCCTCTGAGGACACTGTCCTGCCACACACACACGTGCTCGCACTCCCATACATAAGCTCACCAGCAGTGTATTATCATATTACCTACAGTATTTGTGATTTATTTTTGCATTTGTAAATTAGATCCTTTGTTTTGTCACCACAGCTTTGTTTACATTTCCAGAGGTTTTGTTGCAGTTTTCTGTCTCCGATGAAAAATCATGTTGACTGTGTTAATGAAAGAAACTCACGTTGTTTTTATGATGCTAACACAGTTTTATCATTTATGTTTCAGCACCTTAATTTAGTAGCTATGTGTAAATATTTCCGTCTGGAAGGATGTAAACAGTTTGAACAGTTACTGAGTATTGCGAGGAATGTTCGTATTAGGTTTTAATGCTGTTACCTTTCTTTGAATAAACATACTTTGTCCTTTTATGCATTTTCTCCCTCTCATTTCTTTCTTGGACTGATAAATTCAGCATTAAATCTGTGTTAGTGGGCAGATGACGCAATTCTTGACGCGGCCCTTCCTGTTCTGTTTTCGATTTCCAGTCACCAGGACACGTCCTTTACTTTCTGTGTCTTCCTTCCTGTCTTGTCCTCTTGTTTTCACCTTGCCTTGCGTCAACACGTCTCTGCTCTGTCTTTGTGTAGTCACCCTTCGGTTCGTAATGTTCCCAAATGTTATTCTGTCTTATCCTCCTGCTGCAGGCTCTCTCAACCGAGACAATGAGCCACAAACTGGAACGGCCCTCGGCTGCAGATTAAAACAGCGGCTGCACCCTGGAAACAAAAATCTTGGAGAGGGGAAATGAAGGCACGCACGGTAAACACACAATCAACATGCGATGGTCGGGCAATCTTTGCTGCGTCCTTTATCAGCACGCTATCCGCTGAGGAAGTTTCCAAGGAAGGGCAGTGTTTGGTTTGGAAGACAGAGTCACATTGGAGAGGACAAACGCTGGCAGAGACCTTTAAGGGCAACACGTTGTGGCTGGTGGTCAAAACTTATCTATATGGGAACGAAAAATACAACGTGCACGGTTGCTGCAGCCGCATGTCACTGATAGATATACATCAGTAACACAAGTAGCGAGAATAGAACAGGAGTCACATTATGTTTATCTTAGCATAATAGGGATTGGAAACTGCAT
Organism: Carapus acus; assembly: GCA_900312935.1. Lineage (NCBI taxonomy): Eukaryota > Metazoa > Chordata > Actinopteri > Ophidiiformes > Carapidae > Carapus > Carapus acus. The sequence continues at coordinate 70,092 of OMPJ01007055.1, read as the reverse complement.
CTCTGGCATTTCAGACTGTGTTATCAAATGCACCTGCAAGTTTTCTCAAAACAAGTCACCCAAAGACCACCGGTGATGCCAGTTCTTGATGCTGAAAAAACAAAAACACCACAATTTGACAATCAGGTTCCTACTGAAGCCATTGCCTTCATAATTCAAAACATTATTTCAGAAATCATCATCACCATTTGCTTGTTTTGTTTCCCTCGACGTTGCCACATACGTGAGGTTTGCTCTTGTGTCACACTGGAGAGTTGCAGTTCATATCAGTGCAAATTGTGTAAATTTTGTTCTGTTTGGGTGCTCGGGAGTTTCAAAGAAAATGTGCATTATTTGTCCCTGCACATAACACAGATGGTCTGGACTCAGCTTCTCCACACCAATAACAAATTGGTATTTCCAGAAGTAGGTTTCAAAGGTGACCGGTGGGCCGGTGGGTTATGTCAACACTTTCCTTTCACACAACATCTGAAAAATGGGCTGAAGTAACACCAGTCAAATTGTGGCGAGGAGGGGGTGTTCTCATAGCACAAAGGGAAGGAAAAGAAAACACGGCCGCAGCTTTATCTCCCCCATTTTACATCACTTCCGGTTGTGCGGCGAGTCAAACTGAAACGAGAGGATCTTCAGTTTCGTGCCTCTGCTGCTTCCTCCATCTCTGTCTGAGATGGTTGACTCACGTCAAATGAGAAAAGGTTCAGGAATCAGCTGATTCAGCGTTGAATTTTGAACTGGAAGTACAAATAGGGCTTTAGAGGACAAAGTCATTGTTTCTCGAAAATCTTAGTCATAGTCATCAGACCAGTCTTTGCTGAGTTGCAGTCAGTTGGATCATAAATACAGAAACAGTATCAATGGGGCGCATATGTACTGTATATTCTGCCATTCAGTAAGTGTACCTTTTTAAGCATTGTTAAGTAATAATAATTTGACAAAGATTATTCCTATGGCTACATACTTTACACCATGTGACTGAAGACAAACATCGCAGAGAATTTCCTGTTTTGTACTTAAACCAGAGGACCCACTATCGGCCTGTTTATAGACGGAAAACACGCTTAGCTGGCATCGGTTGGACCTTGAAAGCATCACCACCACTTCTACGTCAGCAGCTGCGTCACGCCACCCTCCTGAGAAATGAGAGAGGGGCGCCCTCTGCTGGATATTGTCGGGTCACGTCAGGGCTCGGAGGCGCGTCCCAGACAATAAGTTCTCGTGTAAAATCGTCAGAAACTAGACGCGTTGTCGGGACGCTATTTCACCAGATGTTTCCAAGAGAGCAGAGACACATAAAGCCCAAACGGCCCGTCGCAGGAAAAGCAGCCGTGGGATTTCCCGCCCTGTTCGTCACGTGATGACTCTTCTCAGAGCGAAACGTGTGTACTGTAACATAATGTTCTCTGGGAGTGCATTGTACGCACAGGAAGGAATAGGTGTGTGTTGCTTCTTTCTTTTCTTTTTTTTAACTTGTCCATATATAAATGTCTCCGCAGGCAACAGCTGTGCACGTTCCCAGACATCTGGGAAATGTGGAAAAACTGGGAACTGGTCGTTCAGCATGAGGAGACTCTCCCACACTGACATCTCAATACAGCACAATCCGATTCAGAAATAGCGTTTGGTGCAGAGTATTTAGATGCAGCAATTGTTTCTTATTTATGGCTGATACTGTTATTTCTGACTGTGACTTTGCATGGCATCAACCTGAAAGCCTGAGTCAATAAGCGGCAATCTGTCCGCCTGGTCAGATTCACACAAGTGTGTTTTGTATGTGCACGGCCGCCTGCTGCGTGTCCTTTCAGGCACAGCACGGTGGAGACCGACAGGCCGTGAGCAGCGGGGTCAGACGAGGAGAGGAGGAATGAGAGGAGCGTTTAAATGCCCAAATCAACTTACCCGCGTTGCCAAGGTGAAATGAGCAAGACACAGGTCTGATGGCAGGATTGGCCTGAGGTTAATCTCTATAAAAAGACAAGTGTTTAGGGAGCAGGGAAAAAAGGAGGATATCCCACAGGATGACAACAGAACATTCACGACGACAAACACAGGTTATATTAAATATTTATTGTTGGATTAATAGAAAAATGTGCCCCTTTGGATACAGAATCCAAATGACTTCACCAAGACACACAAAAACCCAAATAGACTTGAATTTTGCTGCAGCATGATTTAATTTTTAATCTCTTGATGTCACTGGCTTCATTGAAACTTTTGTCATTGTTGCTACAAAATGACGGTGATAAAAATATGTGCTAAGAGTTAAGCGTCACCAAATGTGAGAATGGAACAGCACACTTGTTTTTCCAGCGCCCAAGTGAAATATTGAGAAAATTTCAATCTGGGAAATACAATTTAAAAAAAAGTAAAAAAGAAAAAAACTTAAGTAGAGTGGATATTTCAATCGGTGAAAATATCTGAAAGCTAGAAGGCACTCGGAAAGGAACCCCCCTTTCCCCTCCAACCCTAAAACCAAGGCCGAGTAGCCCCTTCTAGGTTAAATCAACACAAAGAACCTCTGTGTCTGTTCATGGTCAGTGGATCATTTATATGCATGCGATGACAAAAAAGTAGATAGCATATGAAAAAAAAAACAGGTGAAAACAATTGGCCAAAAATTCAGAACATTTGAGACTTCGGGGCTCTGCATGAGAAAACATTGCATTTCCAAACAAGTCGGGGCGCAGAGGGGGCTGGGAATAGACGAGCAGCACATCAGAGGATAACAACACTTCACAGACGAATGGGGTGAAATTGGGAAGCCAGATTTTGTTGTTTGCACATTCAAAGCCTAAAGTGAACAAAGCGTTGGGGAAAAAGAGTGAACTTGCAGCAGAGCCGTGCTGTGCTGCTCCATCAGAATATTTCTTCTAACTTGTCTTGACAGTCTCTTCGCTATGTTTGCTTCATTAGCGGACGGACAGGCCGCGCAGATTTTGCCGGCCAAATTTCATTTCACGTCTCATGTTAGCGACTGAAAATGCCCGGACGGCTTCTTAGGGTGAACTGGACCATGTAGATAGGCCCAAAACCAAGGTGGCAGATGTGCAAATTTCATCTAGAGACTTAACATGGGCTTGGAAATTCTTCTAAGCTCTTATGAAGAAACTTCACCTTCATGAGGTCACTCACACGCACAGACAGACACACACAAACACACTACAGACGAAAAAGCCCCACTAGCTGAAGACAGCTAACAGATGAAGAAGATAGAGCTAATTGGGGAGGTAATAATTCAAAATAAAGAAAGGTCCGACATGAATTGAATATCTTCCAAATCATTTGCAAAAATATATTATTTATATTTTCTCTTATATATTCGCTTGGTTCACAATCAAAGGAAAAATCTAATGGCGCTACCGCCTCAAGCCTTCACAGCCTATAGCTTCAAGTGCTAAAGAGAACGAATGCAAACTCGCAGGTCAAGTAAACATTTATCGCAGTTGAGATTGTCGCGTTCAGACCTCAGAGAGATTAGCAGGAACGGGCGCGGGGCCCAGCTAAGCTGCATAGAAAGAAAGCCTTTGGCAAACGAACACTGGATCAGCAAAGAACATGCAGCCGTCCACACAAACAGCAAACTTCAATCATATAGCTGCTACACAGCGACGCAGCGTTTGCTATTCTAACGTCAACAACCCTCCAGGTCCATTAGGTATAATTGGTTCTGACGAAAACAGGCCAACGTAATGCTCTTTTGTGCAAATGTTCCCTGAAGGCGTTCCACTTAGCCTCGTGCAAAACCTTCACAGAACCTCTAGAGAACATTGGAAGAAGGTTTCAGACAAGCGGCACATGAACAGGTCCAGAAAGTTCATTTGTTTCACAAAAGGTGCAGATTACAGGTGGGGAACCTGGAGGGTTCCGGAACCTGTGCGAGTATCGTGATTTACTGGGAATGTTTGGAACCTTCTGCCAACTTGCCATTTTCTCAATCTGCTACGCAAACCTTCTGCGGAAATATCAGACCAAATAGTGACTCTTCTTTAAGTAGTTAAAATTGCATCACTACGGGCACAAAAATATAAAGTATTACAATATTATGTAGCAAAAAAAAAAAGCCTAGGTTATGGTTATTTAAATTCATTATATGGTATAAAGTGTAATGTACTGTACGTATTTTGATACATTTCTGTTTTCTCTACATGAATCTAGAATAGATTAATAGCCAGCTGGTTTTGACCAGAAACTGGTTGAGGCCACTCAGGCCGAACAGAGTCATTATAATGACGCAAACTTAAGTAAAAGTCAAAAGAAAATCAACAAAAGGAAATCGACTCCAGATTCCCTCGACATTCACTGTTGGCTGTGTGGCTGTGTTGCCATGGAGGTCCGGTGTTGGATGTGACTGAGCACGAGTGATGAACCTGGTTTCAAGCTGAGATACTGTACACGAGTACGTTTTGCTGGTATAGGTGTAGGCAAAACCAGATATGGTTATCGACAGAGGAATTAATCCTATAAGGCAGGTTTGTAAGTATAACGTCGACCTCTAAGCTTGAGGAGATTCATGTGTTTGTTCCACGTTTGACAACCAGAGAACGAACCAGCAGCCTTCACCGCACAACACGGAACACATAAAACTTTGCAACAATCCCTCAACTGGCGGGGAACATCTAATGCATAAGCCAACGTTCTGTCACATTCAAGCCATTGATAGCGGCCACTACCAATTTTGCACTTAATTGTTCGAAGCTGACGATTCGTTGTCCTCCCGCGCCTGTCCACTTCTATTTCAAAAGGAGCCTGACATTTCTATTACACCCGCGAGTGTAACACATGAAACGAGTGTGTGAAAAGGAAAAATAATTCAGAAAAATATCATCTGAGTATGGACGAAGAGGAAACAGGTCAGCATAGAAGATGAAGGCAAAGTAAGAAATCTGATAATAGAAAACTGATAATTCACTTGTGGAGTCACTAATGAGGTTTCGGAGGAGGCGGTGCTGATTGGACACCTGCTTTTGGCAGCTTTCGGTGGCTCTACAAAGCTGGTTCAGACTGCATCAATAAATCACTACACCACAAAACAAAAAGAGAAAATATGAGGTCTCGGCTGTCCAAATGGATTTCTGAGGATTATTAGATAACTGAGGTATATGTGTAAGTTTCCTACTTAGAACTCTCGTCCTCCATCTTCCTCACAAATGACACTCAGCAATGAGGTTAGTGCGGATCTTAAAATCTAAATCGTTGCATGTAGAGCTAATCTTCATATTACAATATAGTGTAACGTCTTTTATTGCATGAGGTCTATATTTCTCTATCTGTATTTGATAACTTTTCACCGTAGCCAGAAGTGAACAGAATCTGTGACATCGTTTCAGCCATCGCTCAATAAAACATGTGATCTGAAATGATTATGATTATGAAACTGCGCGCTAAACTCTTCAGGGAATGTTTTTTTGTGGATATTTCACAGCTGCGTCTCACACAAAGCCCGCTGGCAGAGCAGCTGGGGGCTTGTAAGCTGCGTGCGAGTGTTACGGTCCGACGCCCCGACGCCCCGACGCTCCGACGGGGAGGTGGCAGTGTGTGACATCTGACTGAGCAGATCCAAACAAATACAGTGTCTTCCCCTCGTTATTGTCACTGATGACAAACACACACTGTTTAACTGAACAAAAAGGAGTATAAGCATTACACACCGGGATCGTAGTTTAAAAACGATGGCGTTGAAGCCACATCTCGGCGCCAGAGGCCGATTTAAATGAAACATGTTTTAGACGACGACGAAGACGCCACCTCAAGGTGGTGTGAATTCATCCCTGCGGTGTATCTCGTTTTACTTGCATTTAACAAAGGGTTAGCGTGGAATCTAGAAGCAAAGTGCAGAAATTATTTACAGATTTGAAAGCTACGGTCGCAAGATAACTGTGGCACTGTAGTCGGGGGACTGAGGAGAGAACGTTGGGGGCGGGGCACCACTCCAGTTATTGGCTCGTGGAGGTACGTCCCCGCGGTGATTCTTGGATAAAAACATAATTTCCGAGTCAACATTGTGCTTATCTCCCTCAACCGTAATCAATCGCCAAACACTGATGTGCTTCCTTATTTTGTCCTCTCTTTGAGCCAAAGTGACCTTTTCGAGTTCTCACTGGATCACAAAAAACTAAGAGCTGATTAAAATCCGTTGGAGGGAGGGCGGAGGGATGAAACCAAGGCAAAGTCAGCTGATGCGAGTTAAGGAAACGGGCCACGGTCCCTCAACTGTTCTACTAAGGCTCTCATATGATGAGGGTGATCTAAGGAGAGGCAGAAGGTGCTGGTGGGCTTTATCCCTAGATAAAGATAAAGAAAATTCACATCGCGTTAGAGGCCGATAGAATATGAGAGAGATACAGTACAATATGATGGTGTCTGTGTTTTAAGGATGAGCAATTACCTTAACACAGTGCAACTCAGATGTTGGTCTCCACGTCAGTATATCCAGGCAGAATGTCTCCGTTGGAGCAGCTCTTGAGCGCCCCTGCTGTTTCAGGTGTGGGCAACATGTGAGTGGTGCTGGGTGTCTCCTCTGAGGCCGCCGCTGCAGCCTGGCTTCGCTGGTGCCTGCGGTGTATCAGGGGTACAAAGAACAGCACGATGCCCCCCACCATAGGAGGGACCCCGGCCATAGAGAAGGCCACTGTGTAGTTCCCGAAGCAATCGCGCAGGAAACCTAAACAGATGGGAGAGACAGGGAGACAGCCAAGGAGACAAAACAAAATATTTAATGAGGGCATCATTCTCCTGGATGCACGCTAAAGGTTCTGATAGATGGGTACATCATGGACACCACAGGGGGGGAACAGGTGTCTCCATCTTAGATACCCCAGTGGCTTTGATCACGCAAAAAATTCAAAACACTCTTCATTCAAGCGCTTATTTACATTTCTAAATAATTCTGCTATGGTAAAAAAAAACATATTTGAACATTTTTATCAGGCTGTTCTGCACATTGTCCTACTTGAAAAGGTGCATCTTCCTTCGACCCTGTTGCTGAGAAATAAAACACCCACCAAAAAGACAACGGGGTCAACAAGTTCAACATGTCCATTCTATAGGTTTGATCTGAACATGTGATTGCATCCAAAACAAGCCACGTATTGTTCCTCTAATCAGTAGATATTTGTATGCATTGTTATACGTGTTGATACAATTGGTATGTTCATTCCCAGCGATCCTGGGGGACCACGATTGTTTACAGTAATAGATATGACACATGTTTAACATCCAAAGTGCATAATCATTTCCACCATCATCAGGAGTGTGTGATCTAACGCAAGTTTCAGTTGCTGGATGTCCTCAATTCTTGTCTTCTGGGATTAGAGCCCTGCTTGTTTTTCCATCTCTTCCCTTCTCAAACCAGAGTTAATGAGCTCAAGCAGATGCGTTCACATGACCCGTGCTCGGTGCATGTTGATGGCAAGTTTTGAGGTGCCTCGCAAGCAGTTAGCGTTTGATCTTCAAGTCTCAGCGGATTCAGGATTTGAGGGATAGAATGTATTAAAACGTGCTCTTTCCTCATAAAAGAAATTACAGGTAATTAAAGTATGCTGCTCATCAGTGTGCTGTAATCAACATAGGCCCAGCCTATCTTTCTGTGACACTGCAAAGTCTGGAAAACGCACATTGGAATACTGTTTCTGCCATTGGAACAAAACTGATACGACAATGTACTAAAGAAAAGCCAGGGGAAAAAAATTATCTGCATATTTTTTACGAGAGTACACAGCGATGCTACAACACTATTCCATTTTGACTCAACATTTTATGTGTAGTGACCTCAATTTTTAGACATCAGCCTGTAGTTTGTTGACAGAGGCCAGCAGAAAGGGAGCCAGAGGGCGCCTGAGCCATCAAATTAATGTTTGCCTGTGGCATGCTGAGCTGCACCTCCATTACCAGAGGAGAGGCGAGTGGAAAAGGACAGCTGGAAGACCGTGAGACGGATGGGAGGGGAAAAAGCAAAGGAGACATAAAGGGAGTTGTGTGCAGAGTGTGTCCTTCTTCCGGTACAAATCCAGTACAAATTTCCTGGAGACAGACAGTTGTTGGCCACGTTCCATTCCATGGTGGAAATGCGTGAGAGCTCATTTTGGAGTGTAGAAATGACGGCTGTGTTCAACTTCAGGAAAAAACAAGACGATGAGCCGATGGCCTCTCACCTGCGATGGGCGCCCCTGCGGTCATCGGAATCGCCATGAGGCCCAGGAGGTAGCCAATCGCCTGCGAGGCCTGCATGGGCCCCACCAACTCAAACGCAATGGGAGCCATCATGGTGAGGAAGCATCCATCACACAGTCCCAAAAACACGCACACAACCACTAGACCCTCGAACACTCGGCACTGAGGGATCATCATGGACATCAGACCCAGAGCCATGAAGGACACCACCTAAAGTGGACAAGGCAAAAGATATTTTCACTGCCCCGCTCTGTTATTCATCATTCTGCCTTTTGCTATGGGAACTGCAGCTGAAAATAGACTAAAAGCCTCAGGACCAGGGCTTGCTTTCTTTATTCCCAATGAAACACTGAAGTCAGTACCTAAGTGAAGTGCGCACTCCCCAGCATGACTCAATTTGTCTTTCCATTTCCATGTTGTTCATCAAACCTGCACTGCTAGAGTGATGTATATGCAGGCCGTACCATATTAATATTTCATATTTGTTGCCGCAGTATAAAGGTGGCAAAGAGAAACAGCAAGTAGCATTAAAGTCACATGTCACCGTGCTCTTTCCATGTGGGTTTCCAATTCATATATCAATAACTGAAACACAATATGGTTAATAACATAGACCTCATGAAGTCAAACTTACTCAAAGTAAGTAAAATGATGCAGGGTAGCAGTTTGTGTTGCTTTAATCAGGAATTAACTGAATGTCTAGTTAGTATGTGAAAAGTGGTCAAAAGTAGCATGCCAGTATCTAACATTGTTTTTTAAGGACATTAACCATGTTGTATTTGTCGACCTTTTCTTATTGCTTACTGAAATTACTTAACTAAATTCCTACACTTCAATTTCAGAGTAGTGAAACAGTTATCAAACCATCACCAATGAACTGAAACAGTGCAGAACCAATGACTCAGACTCGGGGACTGCTCCTGATCCTGACTGCCCTCTCTCTTTTCCAATTTTCCAGTTAATTTGAGTGTCCAAGACGTGAAGGATTTGGATTATGACCTGGCCAAAGGAATGCTGATCTACGGAATAAATCTCTGGCGCAATATCCAACTGATCCATTTGATGAGGTCCGGTATTAATCGCTGCGTTCGGGGTTCCAAGGTCTCCCGACCTCATGTAAGCCAGATCTTAAGACTTGGAGTGTACTGCAATAGTACGCCGAGATCAGGGCCCATTTAGCACAATGAGGTGTAGAGGGGTTCAGAGAGAGGAGGACAAAATTAACCTTCAATTCCATTCCAATTACACCCATATAGAGGAGAGCAGCTCTATAACTGCTGAGAACATACAAGAAATAACTCCTCTCATCTCCCCGCAACCAGATTGTTTCTTTACTGTGACAGCAGGGGAGAAACTGAACAGCACTGTAAACGCATTCCATTTTTCTAAAGTATCCCCTTCTCTCCGCTACTCTGCTACCTGTGCGCTCCAATCTGCAGCCAGCACCGGTGGACTTTTTTTCTCTTATTTTGTGCAACTCAGCCTTCTGTGTTAGATAATAACCAATGTTTCTCTGTCCTTACACGAACTGCCCACCTGATGAACAACAGGAGCGAGTGTGACGCACTGACGCACAGAGTTGTTCAATAACATTCAATTGAAGCTGTACCACCACAAGAACAGACTATTTTTATTCACAGCTCAGACGGTTGGCAATTGCTGTGCTGTTGCCCTTCTCTTGGGCAGAGTCAGACTTTATTATCCCTGTGCTACGAGACAGCTTCTTAGTATTCTGTTGTGGTATCTATGTTGTGTTAACATTTGAGGATGAGTCATATTGAACAGCTGCCTCCTGAGCTGAAAGGTGCATCCGTTACCAACTCACTAAAATGCAAAGCCGAGTCCCACGTGTTCACTTGGTATTGATTAAAGACGGATCAAAACAGTTTCTTCAGCACCTGTGTGTTCAGAGCTGATTATGCAAATCCTGCTGACAAGGCACCAGAGTACGCAAGACAGTACAATGTCTGAAAAAGAGCCAGAAAATGCAAACACTCCTTCCCCAACCCGTCCCCCGCCCCCAAAGCACCCATTGTCCCTACTTCAGGTCAAAGTTGTTTTGTAGGCTTTTATTTACAGAACAATCATTCTTTTAACACACTGGTTTACTGTTAGAGAACGTAACTATTATTCAGGAATGTTCTCATAGGATTTCTTGCATCTCACAGGAATGTTTTATATAATCAGGGTCAGGCCTCAGAAACAAGGAGGCAAACTTCATTTTGGAGTGATTCCAGTTAATAGTCCACAGCCATGTGTTGCACTCAAGTAGTATTGAGCAGCACACATGCGCAAAGTATTAAGTGTCCCCACCGGGCCTTTCTTTACCTGCATGTAGATCTTCTTGAGACCGGCAATGTGGTCGCCAATCTTGCCAAAGGCGAGCCGTCCCACCCCGGACGAAGCACCGATGCACACCAACAGCACCCATTCTTTGGGGTTCCCACTGAACCTCTCTTTCACAAAGTTGATCTGAGGGGGAGAAAAGGGAACATTCCAAGTGTGTGAGGCTCATGTGTACGCACGATGGGTTGTTTGATATGAAACTCATTGGTGAGCCACATTGAACGGAGGGACTGTCCATGAAAAACAAACCAAAAGCCACAGAACAGCGCAGCGTCATCCAGAATACTGTTGGGAGAACGGGACAGGATGATCCAACATCTATAGATCAAGCCTCTCCCTCTCCCTTTGGGCTGAACCCCTCGAGTCCGATCCCAAACATGAACCCACCCTTCTGAAGTTTGTCCTGAACATGATGGTCCTGGTGAAATATTTGCACTGCTTTGAAGGGCTGTAAATGCCAAGAGCTGACATCAATGGCCATAGGATAGGCATGTTTAGGGACACCAGGAAGCCATACAGGAGAGGTTTCCTGAGGTGGCTGAGCCAATACAAAGGCCGGGGCTCTGTTTACATCTGGGCCCAAGCCTGAAACAACAGGCCTGACAGAGGGAGGCCCAAGCTGGAACATCAGACATCTGGAAAATGAAGGACTGACTTTGCAATTCTACGATTGCTGCTTTATGCTGCAACCCTCTCCTGCTGTCTCTCTTTTTCATTGCTGTCCTCAGTCTCAGCGTGAAATTTGAATGTAAACCCTAAAAAGCTCTGTGACACATCCCAAACTGTAGGTGGAATTTCTGTCCTTGAAGTGACTGAGAAGCTCTTCCAGTTGCTTCATTAGACAGTCTTACTTCTGTAGTTGGAAACCTTTGGAGAGGCAGCCACAGCAACAACCTCCATAAGCCCTGTGATGATAATGAATTGAGCAGATCTTCAGCCCTCATTTCCTGAGCCCAGCATTCCTCTGCCCTCTTACTGAACTCCACAGACGGTGAGAGGCGGCGCACCGCCCACGTTGCGGCACCACAAGTCAGGGGAAAATTGCCCATTCTCAGTCCCTCTCCCATTTGCTCTTCATTTGTACATGTAACAATGTCATATTATCTATTTACATCACAGACACTGTTTGTGCTATATTTTTACACTAAATATGTTCAAGATCAGCATGCCCTCTCTTTGAGGTGAGGCAAAGCATGATGGGGATCACTGGGGGATTGAAATGACAGCATAATATACACCTCGCTACGATGATTATCTATCGGAGCAGTCAAGCCCTCAGTTCTGACACAAATAAGCTTTAGTGAGAAACTTGCTTTTGCGTATACAGACATTCAAGTCATTTGGGCTACTGTCTCCTCCAATGTGACAAAGAGGTGTATTCACAATAACCGGATGAAACCTGCAGCACATAAGAGCCATCAATTAGAACCCCGAGGGAACCGAGTAAAGGAGCCAATATTTATTAAGTACTGTAGTTCCTTGAGATGCGAGTTTAATTAATTCCATGACCAAGCTTGTAAGTCAATCTGTTGGTATCTCAAGGTATCACAACGATTTTTTTAAATTCAAAATATCTACGACAGTTTTAATCTGTCATGGCCATTTCTCCGGATTATTCCAGTTTTGTCACAGGTTAACACTTGTGGAGCATACATCACACATACTGCGAAACATGTGAAGTATCCCTCTGCTGCCTTCACGTCTGCACTCGATGCTTCTCTGTGGTTCTCTTCTTTAGCTCATCAAACCATCCATGACGAGCCTTAAATGATTCTTCCAATGCTGAAGCTCCTGTTTCTTGCAGTTTCAAGTCGTCATAGATAGTACGTGCCCGTGCGCTAACTAGTGGTGGTGTATACTGTGGTACTACTGTGGTAGTTTTCCCTCATATGTAAAAATGCTACATTTGCAGACTTGTGCAGACATTTCAATAAAAACTGCTAAAAAGTAAACATGAGGGATCTGATCTCCTTGGAAAAACCTCTTGGTTTGCCATTGCGGTTTTTGCGTCGAGTGTAAGCACAAGGTCAGATTGGACTCCGTTCCTAAACCTTCTTCGCATTCCACCTCTGAAGGGACCAGATTTATTTCAACTCCCCCCCGTTATATGAGTCAGGCCTGCACACATGGATGCAATTTATGCCGAATGAAGGCCAAACATGGTCACGGTTATGCAATGGCAAGCATGTAAATACGTAGAAAAGCGTACCATCTCCTTGTAGTACATCTCCATATCAACTTATAAGCAGATCCAGCATGATGGTTCATCCATTGGAAGAATTGTTAATGATTACAGGAGAGAAGGTTGGTGCAATGTTTTTCAACCACTTACAGTCCGTTGCTTGTTGAAAAAAATACCCAACGAGCCAAGCAGAAAATGTATCTACAGGCAACCATCAAAGATTTCTACAGGGAGCAGCCAACTTCATTTGAGAGATTTTGAAACACAGCGTAGAAGAATAAAAGCTTAGACTGCACGTAGCGGCAGAACTTGTGATTTGTGAAAACTGCTGCGGATTCTTACCAGATAGATATATGGCACAAAGTAGCCCAGCACGGCTGTGGCCACTCCAAACGCCCACACCCGGTAAGTGACGATGTGAAACACCCGCAGGTTGAAGTACTTCCTGACCACAGTCAGGGCTTTACTCCACCAGCTCATCCCCTGAGCAGCCGCCCTTGAATGTGCCTGCGGTTCTGGACCCATACCCATTGGTCCCATGCCCCCGCCAATTGGGAGCAAAGGTTTGTATGTCAGCGACAACAAGGCCTGCACAAGCAACAAGAGGCTGAGGATTTGGAAGGTTCTGCTGATGCCCAGTGGCTCCGCCACCTTCTTCAGTAATACTGGTAGGCCCATGGAGAAGAGACTGGCACCAGCCGTCACTATGCCGTTTGCCAGGCCAAGGCGCTGACGGAAGTAGTGACCGAGAATAACCAAGGAGGGCTGGAAGGCAAACGAGGCGCCACATCCAAACATAATCCCATACGTAAAATAGCGAAGACCCAGGGAGCTGAAAGACAAAGAGGGATTGATATGAATAAAATGCTCTTTTTTTCATTTGGCAGTTCATTTCCAACAGTGTTTCCGAATCTGGAGCTATGACACAGTGAAAATACAGTCATGAGAAACTATTCTTGTACTGAAATGTGTTGCTGACATGCCCCATAATTTTACTTTTATCCAGGTATTGTTGATAATTGAACGTTGCTGGGCCTGTGCTTGCGAGGGCATACTTTCTGCAGATTTATATATCTTCAGTTGCAGGCTAGGAAGCATATTTTCAATGAAAGCATCTCACGTTGCAAAGGAGGTGCTGAGCAGCCCTGTGAAGGCCAATGTGGCACCACTGACGGCCGTCTTCCTGCAGCCAAAGTGGTCTGTGAACATGCTGACCACGGGTGAGCACATGAAGATCATCCCCATGGCCAGAGCGCCCACCCAGGCTGTAGGAGAGGCGGAGAGGTAGGAGAGGATCAGACGAGTCACAAGACAATCACATTTACACACATTAATGCACCGAATGTCTGTCGAAACATTAATAATTCAACATTGGGGATGAAATGATTGAGCAGTGAGGCATCTTACAGCAGCAAGTCATCGTCTCAGGTGTGTAATGGTTTGACACTACAGGGAATCAAAATATTCATTCTCATCTGACATGTTGTTGTAAAATTGCCCTTTTTTCTCCCCTCCTTTTATCTCAGAAAATGACAAATCTATACAAATAGAGTTTGTTCTATGAGAGACTCGCCGGAGGAGAAATAGTATTTGACAAACCAGTTTCAGAGGACACCAAGTTCCCGATTATGTTCTCTGTGAATTTCCTCAGTTAATTTTCTGGTGCTTGAAGCCGAATTAATTGGATGACTTTCAATTATAAAGCAAATGTACAACTCTGCAGTGGCAAAATATTTGTAATTTTGCTGCCGTCTTTCTCCAAGTGTGCTTCATTGGAGATGGTCGGCATATCTCATGATAATTAAAAAATTTTACGCAAAAATTCAAACCAGAGAGAATATAGAGGGAATATTTCTGATGCAAATAGATCTGAGGCTGATAATACAGGTCTGCTGTAAAATTCAGTTACATAATAACAAGGTGAACTCACTTAATAGAGACAGCTTGAACCCTAAAGAGCAAACAAGTCCACAGTCTGGGACTGGGCCTGCGGGGACCAAAGGTAGCTTAAACATCTACCGTGTCTGGATCTGCATGTCACGCTGATCCAGCACTTTGGTCTCAGTCACACCAGTCACACTGTGACCGAGACCGAATCCAAGTATGGCCGACATAGACGGCGAGCAGGTGGACTGTGTGATTTACATAAAACATCAGCGCGGCAGCACTGGACAAACAACTTGTTTAACACTGTGTCTGCTGTGGAACTTGTTCAAAACACCGACATGAACATGTGCATCTGTTAGTACGCAATGTACAGATCATAGTTCATACCACTAAGTCGGTGTATGTTTGAGGTTGATGGATTGAAGGCACAGCTGGCGGGATAGAATTTGTTCACCCAGCGGGCATGTGTATTTTCCAGTTAAGGAGCAATGCAACGGCTGTAAATCAAAACGAATGCAACAGAGAGAGAAAGGGAACTTCTTTACATTGGCTCGGTTTCTTGGCTCATAGTTCTGGTTTGGCTTTGCAACCGTAGGGGTAAAACTGTCACTGTCCTGCTGGTGTACATTAAGGAAACATACTTCATATGAATAAAACACAGGGTTTGAGTGTGTTGTGCAAAAAAATCTGAGCTGTCAGATGAAACATATCTTCAGTATCGGGGATTTACATTTCTATTATTAATTCTTGTATCGTGTTTCTCCGAAGAATGGGTGTCCGTGTTCAAACAATGCAGGTGACAGGCGTGACGGCAAAGACTGCGCTAATCTGCTCTCCATGGGTTTGCAGACAGCAAAAAAGAAGGAGTGAAAGGAAAGAGGACATCTGCCATGATTTAATAATGCACAGGTTGGGTCTCAGTCTGCAGGGTTCCTCCCGGCGGTGAGCTGTGCGGAGGACGGGACAGCTACATGCACGGCTGAGTATGCACAGATTGTGTTGTGACGACAGACTGAGGTAGAAAAAAATAGCAAATAGAATGAGAATTTCTTTCCTCTTTCTGTACCTACCAGGTTGGGAACTAACGTATAATATGGTCAGTAAACATAAAATTTCATGCACATATGCCAGAAAATACAAATATAGTCAGTAAATTTTGGCTGTCTGACTTTTTGTTTGGCTTCTCTGACCCGGAGATGAGATTTTCTTTGCAGGTTTGCAGGTTGGAAGTCTGGAGGGATTTTAAGTACTACAGCCTTCCACACACTCCCTCACCCCTCAAGTTAGCCGTTTATTCAAGCTTTCCACTCATCCACACTCTGCTGCACAACAATCATTCGGTTGCAGAACATTCTTCTTGTTTTTATGCTCCAACAACTCCCTTTTCTGTTGAGTGGCTCCGGTTTTAATATCTGCGAAAAACCTGTGTCACCTGAGGTTTCCAACCGAACCCCAAATTTATTAAATGATCAGATCTCTTCTGCTGCCCTGCCCCTGCATATCTCTTGCGTCTCATCTTTCATCGTTCTGTTGCCCACAGATCTGATCGGCCACTAAATAATGGAGTCCCTAGTCATCCAGAGGACAATTTGTGGTTCCCTGTCAATGCTGTGTGTACCTGTGCACCTAATGCACTCTGTCTGAGTTATTGCTACCTCAGCAGTTGATTCCGCGATGGACGGGCTGGGGGGTTGGGCGCAGGGGTTGTGCTCCGGTCGTTAATCCAGGCTGAGATCAAGCTGGGTGGTCCAGTCTTTTGGATTTAATACGAGACGAACCCACGTTTCAGATCCCATCTGACCTCCACTCATGCATTAATACATTCAATAAACTTGGTGGCTATGATCCCTGCTGGTTGGCAGCATGACACAGCAGTTTTATCCAGTCCAACAATACACCGCTAAGTCGGTATTTGTGAAGAGAAACTGGTTTGCGTGCTTCATTGCACACTTTGATTATAGGCCACACCCACTTGTAACATAGCAAACTGGCCATACGAGTGTATAAACAATCTAAGTAGGTACCCAAAAAAATGGCTGTTAGTCACACTTAGGTAAGAAGATTGAGTAATCATTCACCTTGCGAGCGCTCATTAATTGTACCAATTTAGATGTAGAAAGCTTATAATCAGAGTGTACACAGCCAGCTGTTTTTGAATTAGTTGTACAATCGCCTGCACTTCAGCATGTATAATTGGAGCGCATAGTTGGGAAACTGCACAAGTGCTGTAAAATGCCAACCAAATTTTCCAGTCAGAGGCGAACAAAACAGGGGAGACGCACTTCCTACCATCTTTTGTAGCCGGTTTTCCCTTGGCCTCAGCACAAACTGAAGCCAACCAATGATGGAACCAAGTGTACTCATCAAAGACAATTAGGCGTGAATGCCGTCAAACAAAAGAAACAGAGCATGTGGAGGCAGCCCGTAGGTAAAAGGACAGACTGAGGCTGTGGTGTGTGTGCACGAGTGTGTGTGTGCGTACGTGCGTGTGCGTGTCTGCCTGCGCGCATGTGGTGTCTGGTACATTTGAGGGTCAAACTGTTCCTCCCTGTTTATGTGATGTATGCAGCCTGACAGCCTGAGTGCAAGAGTGAGATACGAGCGGGGGGGAGGGAGGGGAGAGGTGCAGAGGAGAGAGAGAGAGAGCGAAAGATAGAGAAGTGGAGAGGCGCAGCGGGGATGGGGGAGAAAGAGAGAGAGGTAGAGAGTCCCATCTGTACATTACGAGAACAACCCTCCAGAGAAAAATGAAGTGCGACACCTCTGGAGAGGATGCTGTCATGCTATACGATGCTCATTTTGTAACTGTCTGCATCTGTCAAAAAGATTCAACAAATAGTTTCATCATTTATTAATTAAAGCCCACTTTTCCATGAAATGTCAAGAGTGTTTTGAGGAGTCATCCTGCTGTCAAGGGTGCATATGGGTAAAATCTAGTGTATGTCACTAAGTGTGAGTGTATTCACTGGATCACGCGTGACTTTGCTAATGGACTGCATTGTGAGGAAGGCAGTGTGTGTGTGTGTGTGTGTGTGTGTCAGTTGGCAATAACATCTCAGTCTCCGAAGTGCTGTCACTATGTCCCTGGTGGCTAATATACACTGCACTCACTTTAAAGAGGGGGAGAGGCATAGGAACATGGCGCTATTTTTTCAAAATTTTTATTGTTATTGTTCGCCTGTCGACACATTAGCACTCTGTGACCAAGTATGCTTTCTCACAGGAAAGCGTGCACACAGAAATGTGTTTTTAAAACACCTACACATCTTGGAAACAGTACACCGTGCACTCAGTTTACACAGAAGAATGATCGCTAGTCGCCGAGCAGGTGCAGAGGCAGGTAATGTGCCTTCGGCCTGCGACATCAGCCTCCTCTGTGTAATCCACTCTGCCGTGACTCTATTAACTTATGCCAAACTCACTTGACATTCTCATTAGGATGCATTCTTGTGCAGTGCGTTTGAAAAATAAAAATCATACCCCATACGAGAGCCGTCTTGGGACAGAAAATTAAACCTCGTACGCCTTCATACTAACAAGCTTCTGCCCTGCTTTTTGTTCTGTAATTTAGATGATACAGTTCAGCGTTCACCTAATTTGTGTGTTACACAATATATTTTAACTACCACACAGGATGACGCCACAAAACTGCTGCGAGACCTCATGTTAGGGTGATGAGCATTGATCTGGTTTCTGAAAGGCGCAGCTAGACAGATAAAAGTAAGAAGTACTTCACTGATCCCTGAGGGAAATTTCAAGCTCCAGTCATTGCGGGAGATCAGACGTAGCGATCTTGCTTCGACTTAGTACTTAGTGACATTTCTGTGAAGGCTTTGACACTTTAAACTATTGCAAAAATGTGTTACCAAAGGAGTTCAATTCTATGCCGCCAATTTCAGGCTCAGTGTGGACAATTATTTTGATTAATAAGTCGGTGATGAATGAGGTCTCACAATTTAAGTCTCACTGCCATTTTACACCTGAGCTCTCCTGGAAATGTGTGTTGCCATCATCCTTACTCCAGCATAATTTCCTCACCTGCACTCAGCGGAATGCAGAGGAGAAACCAGTCACGTCTGCATATTTTAGCCTGTAATTTATGAGCCTGCGTGTGTGTTGTGTAGGGTGAGGGTTGGAGGGCAGTGGTTGGGCAGGGGAGGAGGGGGTTGGTGCATTCATGCGTATGAGTGTGTCTGCTCTTGTCTTCTCATCTGCATGTGCCTACTTGTGAATGTACAAAGGTATAGCGGTTACAGTGCACCTGACTCTGATCTGGTCTGAACTCATTCCTCTTTACGACCGTAATGCTACACAAGCTGCAGGACTCAGCCAGCCTGGGATTTCCAGCTGCCCTGGAGACACCGCAGAAATCTGGGACAGTAGATCTTCTCAACAACAGTATATGGCAGAAGAAGCCTGCACTGCACTCCGCTCGCCAAGTCCCACAACAGTAGCTGTCAGTAATTTGAGAGCGTACCTATCTGATGATGCGTTATTGATCGTTTAATAGCAACGAGCGCGAAACATGGAAGACGATAGTACTAGCAAACGCGTGCCCGGGCATTACAGTGTGCGCCGTGGTTGTAAGGAGATATCCTTCACCGCTGTAAAGAATGTTATGTGTGTAAGAGAGTGTGTGTGTGTGTGTGTGTAGAGATGTTCTCTCACACAGTCTGTCCTCTATTTTGGCTGCCACAACTGGTCTGTAATTTATTGCCTCACATTATTTCAAGGTTCGCTTATTTTGAAGCACACTGTGACCAAGTGTACTTTGTCTGTTCATTTCCACTTCATCA
>OMPJ01007055.1:383-49952 GCA_900312935.1 Carapus acus | reverse complement strand
TTTTTTTTTTTACGTTTCTTCTTGCCATCTGCTTTGACTGATACGCCTCTATTCTCTTGAGCAATAGTTATCCTTTCTTACTAGGGATGTCTGATATTGGTTTTTTTGCCGATATCCGATATACAGATATTGTCCAACTCTCAATTTGCCGATACCGATAACAGCCGATACCGATATGTGCGCTGGTAAACGCTTCAGGAGCGCATAGGCACTATTTCAGTGTAACGCAAGCATTATTGAATTTTTATCGGTTTTTATTTTATCGGTTTTAAAGCCAAAAAATCTGATACCGATATTGCGTGTTTATGCTAATATCGGGTCGATAATATCGGTGGGCCGATATTATCGGACATCTCCACTACAAATACAATCTAGGAATAACGTCCTTGTGATTGTGTCTAGTCACTGTTTATATTCTCCAATAACCTCCCCCCTTGGCATTAAAACATATAGGAACAGAGAACAAACAAGGGAGCACATTAGTAAAATTGTCCAGACATGAAATTCTTCGCAATCAAAACTACAACAACGGAGTGGAATCACCTTTGTAACAGCTGCGATCTGTTGTATTAGTTTGGGGCGATAAATTTGAACACTTCTGCCAACGCTTTCTCATCTCAAGCTCCGCTATCTCGCAAAGCGTGTGAGGCATCGGCATGGTGCCTGACTTAATCCACAAATCCACAGTATTTCACCGACGATGTCAGCTGCACTTCGCTAATTAGTTTTTCAACTCTTGCGGTTTTTCACTCCGTGGGATTGGATTCAATCAAATAAGCCTTTTAAGAAATGCGGTGCTGCCAAAAATGCATATAGTGCTCCTGTTGCTGTATGCTGCTTTGCAAAAAAAAAAATTCCCTGCATGAATCAGTGGAGTCATTTTCACAATCCCACTCATGGGCTGTTATCAGCCAGTTTGTGAAGACGTTTGGATATAAACGATGAATCTAAAACTCCATCTCCAGGGGGGGAAAATGCAAATGCAGCCATTCCTCACACTAACTGATGATAGACGAGGCACCGACTCCACCATCTCAAAGGCAGGGGCATTTCTATCTCAGCTTCACGGTGACTGCAGCGTTTCATCCAATTTCCATACTACAGTCACACTGTAATTCATCACCACAAAATATGAATGGACAGTGAAACGCTGGGGCTGTTTAAGGTGAGGATTCTAGCTTCTCTGAAGCATCCAGCGCGAGATTACATCTGAACAGCATGTGATGGTATTTTTCAATTGATCTGCCAGACTGTAGACACCACATCTATTAAGCACTGTGAAGGACACACTCAGCACCCCAACAGCAGATTTATTGTGACAAAACATGAATCATTGAGTATCCTGAAACTATCACAAGATCAAATGGCTGCTTTGATTTGAGTGGTGATGCTCTCCACATTCGTCACCGCTTGATACAGTATGAAAGAGATGATTGAGAATCAAACCTCTGTTCATTCCTGCGGTGGCCGTGGCTGATATGTTGAATGACTGTATGACATTGTTAGGACAGCAGACTGTCTGGTCTCCAAATGTCTCCGAGCTGTCAAAGGCATGTGAAGGGTAACATCGCGGTGACTAACTGGGAGGTGCAGTAAGATTGATGCTGATTAATGCAGGACTGAAAAGCTTAACCTGTCTGAAAGTGACGCTTCAGCTAGAGACGAGTCTCTGCGAGATGCGGCTGACCATCTCCCCCTAGCAACACTAAGCAGTAAATTATCATCTGTGCAACGTGTTTATCGCGCCAGTCGAGACCGACTGTGCACCACAGGTGCTCGAGAAACATCCGTGGCATTCACGCGTTGGAGTTGCCATTTATATACAGGGATAATGTGCACGTTAAACCCACTTGAACTCCAATTCGACCTATAGCTTTTTTTAAACAGCTGATCCGCAGCCAATAAAACTATTGAGAAGATGCGGCGATGTGCTCAACCGCTCGTACACGTTATCAGACATTGGCTCTGCTGTCGGATGAGACAATATGTTGTTTTGGTCGTCATCTATGAAATCCACAAGCCATTCGCTGTGGAAAGGTGTAGCGCTGGCAGCCGGATGATGCTTCTGCAGCTATTAACCGGTGTATCGCGGCGGCTGGGAGGCAGAATCGACGCGTTCACCTCAGACCACCCAGTACTCACCCAGTTTGAACTGAGACGCCGGGTCGTCTGGCTCTGCGTGCTCCCTGTCGAGCATCGTGTGCAGGATGCCGAACGAGTTTTGGATCCCAAAAATTGACCCGTTGCACCAAGTGGCCGCAAAAACCACCAGCCATCCGTAGCCTCCTTCGGGTGGGACAAAGCCGTCGCCGCGTCGCTCCGCCGGGAGCGCACAGTCCGACTCAGACGCCGGGGACAGCGGCGGCTTGCAGTCCGCCTCGATCAGCTGCACCGTGCTGTCCTCGTGGCCGATTTTGTCGTCGCCGGCCTCCGAGTGATCAGCCTCGCCCTTCCCCGGGGCTCCGGGAGCATCTGTCGGCTCCATCGGAGGCTCGTCGCTCGGTGGCTTCGCCCGGGACACTTGGCCGGACTCCTGCTGGTTGTCTAGCCCGCCGATCGCCATGCTGCTTGGTGTGGTAGAGCGCTCACTGTGGGCTCCTGGCGCACTTGCATGAGATATAGGTCACTGACATAAGAGCGCGTATTTGAATAGCAGAAATGATTGGCTGGGTGTCAAACGGTCAAAAACAGACGCTGCTCTCCTGTCGGCCAAGCCTCCTCCAGACGGCGTGAGCGCCGAGTGCGATCGTCAACAACTTTAGTTTGAAAAAAAGGGGGGAAAAAAACCTACGCTCAGTTACCGAGTCCGTCAAAGCGGACGCGGGTGTTTACGCGGCCGTGGCGGGGCAAAAGCTGAAGAACACGTCGTGTTCCGAGGGGCGCTTCGCACCGTCAACCCGAAACACAACCAGTTTACTTTTGCTGCCTCTTTTCCCTCTCACTGGAACCGTCCGCACACGCGAACAGTCTGACAACGTGCGCGGCAACGTCAGCGCTCTCCTTCCCGTCACGCAACCCTCACACAGTTCCCGCGCCGGGGACCGAACACTCACTCCGCCTTTTTGCTCCGACACTTTTAAAGTTGTGCGGCGGCGGCGACGACACGTCCGTCCGTCCGTGCTGATCTTTCGGGACTGAGAGGCGGTTTAAGTGTCAACACAGCGTCGGCCTTCATTCAACAGCGTGGTGACTCCGCCCCTTCCCATGACGTAATATGGTAGGACCAATCACAGAGCGGAAGCGCTGATGGGCGGGGTTAAAGCCCCCTTTTTTTTTTCTGCGACGGCGGTCCGTTGGCTCAAGTGCCACAAATCTGTTCATACCTATGACGTACCAGCTGTCATGTGATAAAAATAATGAGAATTTTCTTCTCTTTCTTTTTCGTCGACTGCCACGTGTAGGTGTCGCCACGTGTAGGAGTCGCCACAGCCTGTCCACCTGTCTCTTCTATCTTTCCTGTCCTCAACGAATACACCAACCATCCATCACTGCATTCATACCATTACATCCTGGTATATCATGAAATAACATAATAATATAACATCGCCACAAGAAGTAGAGGTAGATTTGGAGGGAAAGCAGAGGTTGAAGTTGAAGTAGAAGCCTTTACTGTCATCATTCAATATGGTGGTGTACGGTAAAAATGGAACCGAGGCCACTAAACAGCGCCAGGAAATACATAAAAGATTTATGGGGCAAATAAGATAATGCAGAAAACTGAGAGGAGATTGTAAATAATAATACAACAAGACAAAGACAAATCAGTATGTATAAGCGGATGTCTGGATGGGAAGCGAGTCCATCCTTCATTCTCGGATCTGTAATACTCGGGAAGAAGGTGCAAGATCTGTAAGCCCCGGGAAGGAATGACTTCCTGTGATGCTGAGAAGATGATGAAGATGTTTTCGGGTTCATATGAACATTCTGTGAGTGTAATAAACACGTGACAGTTTTATCCCCAGAATGATTTGTCCTCAATTTATGTATTTGCCATACCATCTCACACCCTATATAACTCCAGCCACTGTGGTGTCTATCTGAGCAAACAGAGTAGGCTTAGCACTCAGCAAGTTTTTCCAGTCGCAGCTGCATTAGTGCATTTCCATATACTGAATCAACATGAGACTGCTCCTGCGGTTAATGGCTCCCGGGCTGCACCTATATTTCAGTTTGTGGCTCTGCCTAATGTAAAAGTGAATCAATGTTATAGACCTGGTTCCAGAAAAGCCTGGATCATTATGAGGAGAGATGTTATTAGTTTGTTTATTTGTTTGTTTTTTGGGGATTGTAGGATACCCGTCAACATGTTGCAACAGTCAGGTGACTTTACAGTATCTATTTCAGTTTACATATTTTTCATGCTTCATGAGTCTCCTTCACCTCAGCTCAACTGGACTATTTCTTTGTCTCTGGCACTGTCCGGATAACAGATGAGGTCAATTGAGACGTGGGGAGCCGTAGTTTTTGGAGAGAATTCAGTTTATACAGTAGCAACATCCCACCGCTAGGTGAGGCTACAATTCCACTTACACGTTTCATCAGCCTCCCACACTGTAATATTCGTGCCAGGTGAAACATCCTGACGCAATTTGCTCCGTTATGCCCGAAGTCCTGTCCCAATTTTGTACTTGATTTCTTGTATTTCCTCCAACTTTCCCAAAATGTTTTTTCTCATGGTACACATTGCCAACCAAATAACTCAACACATATGTGTTCATATCAGGGGAAGTCAAAAGAATTGTGATTTCCCCCACTATGCCATGAATATTTTCAGGGGGGTGCCTTTCATTGTGATGTTTTCTTGTCAATCAGTTATGCTTACACCTCGTGCTTCAGAATAGCGACTTTCTCTCGCGAGGTTGCATCCATGGTACTGATGGTGTTATTGAAAACATGTTTGTTGATCTATTTCCATTGTCTGTTCATATGAGAGAGCTTTTGAGAGGCAATAATTCATGTAGCGAGACAGACAACATCGTGTTTAAAAAAAAAGATATATGTCATCTGAGGTAATTGCGATGTACAGTCACTCCTCTGTTGTGTGTAATACGCTCCAACTTGCAGAAAACATTCCCGCCAGTTATTTGTATAGCGTTGTTCATCTGTTTTGATACTTACTGCCCCTTCAGGCTAAAGGTCAGACTCTGCTATGGACTGGTTGTGGAAATTCACCAAAGTAAGACAGCCGATGTAAACACTTGACTGAACAACCGCGCCACCGGGATGTACTGGCGCCTTGATTTGTTTTAATCATAAAACCATAGCGTGGTCTTGGGAATGTGGGAATTTGCCTTCAAACAGACTACATCATCAAGTCTGTTTCCACTTAGCCCCAAGAGGAACACTGCATTTGACTCAGCCCACTCTGCCTCCATAGTGATTTGTCCAAGAATAGACCTTCAGTATAGTCTCAAAACTGGGCTGAGATTCCTACTGACTGAATCCGAGGAGTCAATGATCAGGGGTCTGGTGCTTAGAAAATTTCTTCCTGCCTCCACAGGATTCCTTAAATCCTCAGAGAGGTGTGGGTAGCAGCCGGAATGAGCCGTAGCGTAGCACGTGTGGGATGTCCACACGCCTACACATTTGTGAGCCTGATTAATCAGACTGAGGCTAAGAGGCCATAAATACAAATGAGAAGAGGTTCTCCGGTATAACTATGCTGAAATGGGTTCGTAATAAGCACAAATGAAATATATATTGTGTGAATGTTATCTGAATCCGATGGCGAGGAAGTACTCACCTGATGATTGTGTAAGTTGTCT
Organism: Carapus acus; assembly: GCA_900312935.1. Taxonomy (NCBI): domain Eukaryota; kingdom Metazoa; phylum Chordata; class Actinopteri; order Ophidiiformes; family Carapidae; genus Carapus; species Carapus acus. The sequence continues at coordinate 44,187 of OMPJ01007055.1, read as the reverse complement.
GATGCATGCCCAACGTGCTGAAACACGCCACACAGCATGGAATTGTGCATCTGAATAGGAGCCAGGCTAATCCTTATCTAGCATGACTCATACTCTCATACTTTATGTCCCCTGGGTAGTGAATTCAAATTTGGAACACTGGCTTCTCTCACTGGTGAATATATATGTCCACAATTGTCTTATTACTGATATCAACCACGATCAAGTTGTCCATGTTTGATCACAACCAATCACCCCTGTTATGTTTGAGTTTAACGACAGACAAAACATCAACCATTATCAGTGCGATCGGAGCGCAGATGTCTGGAAAACTATGCTTCCGTGTTATCCATGTGTGTTTTCACCTGGATGATGTTAAAGCGTTTCCACACATTCTACGAATAATGCCCAACTCGTGTGCGATCAGAGGCGATAACAAGAACAAGCGGCTGCCAAGACGCCGTACTTTGTTGTGTTATTCGCCAAAGGTGACAATTATAACAGCGAAAGACAAAGAGGCAAAGTAAATATAGCCGTCAAGGTTTCTCACACGTATTTGACAGTGTCTTCCTCTCTTTTTCTCTGAATCATGAGCACTCCTTTTCCCTGTACTGCGCAGGGCTTGCCACCTCACACTGCAAACATGACATATTTACAAATATTGCGTATAAGTCCCCCAGAATGAGGACTTGTCATCTCCTTGAACTGTCTTTAGCCTACACAGTATTAATAGCTCCATTGATCACACACTAATGACTCACACTCCGGTGACATACTTACATCAGTGCACCGCTGCTAATTACTGGAACAGCACAACAGGCCCTTGTGCTATTACTTAAAGCCTGTCAGAATTCGTAATGCAACGTAAATGAATATTGATTAGATCGAAACAAAACAAGTCATTTGTTTTTCAAGGTAGATTTAAAGTTTTTGAGCGAAATATGTCGAATGATGAGGTTGCTGTAAAGCGGACAGTGACTAAGGGGGAATGTGATGAATCTCACAATTCACAAGCTCGAACTTGCAGTTCGATGAGACAGATTGTATCTCTAAGGCAAAGAAATGAATCATTCAAGCCTTTGATAACTACCGACATTACACCTCCCACTTACAGGTAGAAGAAACTCATTAGTTCCTGAGGCCTGCTGACGATAAAGTCATGGAACACCAACTGGGAGTGGAGGAGATGATTATCTGATGCAGCCAAAACAACCCACTGCAGAGAGGCTGAAAACTGTTCAAACCAACCACTGTCCCCCATAGCGTCCCCTGTTAACACAACATAATTACCTCCCACTTCTCGGAACCACAAACAAGACGGAAAGCGTAGCAGTCAACATCACCCTGAAGAGGTTTATCCAGCTGCAAGAAAGCGGTGGTCCAGTGTTCTTCAATCAAACTAATCCCGTCCTTTTGTTTAACTAATGTCGTTTATTGCATGCTGTGCTGGAATCGGAACATGTCAACATCTGAAAAATGCCAAACACAGCGCCTCTTCGAATGAGCTGGGGGATGACTGGCCGTCCTCATTCCTGACTCACATGAGATGTTTTTAACCAAACATGAAACCAGTAAATATAGTTTATGAGCACACTGGACATGCTCTACATACTCTTTGAAGCAAACAAATACTTAACATCTGAATCTGTTATTTAAAATAAGCACATGCTGGGCTTAAGATATAGGCCCACACACTTCATCTATTTGTCCACAGTCTTGGTTGATTGACTGACATTTCTGGAGTACTTTTACACAGAAAATGTTAAGTTTATACTCTGCTGCCTTACACTGTGGTGCCTCCATTCACTTGATGCTCTTAGATATTTTATGTACTACATCTGTGTAAAATGCATTCTCATCACCTGTTGTTAATTGTTTACTGATAAATTTTGTTTGCTTTAGCTTGTTTATCACAAAAGAGCGTCTGCCAAGTAGAAATCCTTCTCGCATGTACATGTGGTTACAATAAGTAGTTTTATAGGGTCGAGGCGGAAGAGAGTAAACTAGATGGTGAAAAACAAAGACATTCCAGCTCTGGTTCAATTGCTCCCTGTGATGCGGGCACTTAGAAGACGAAACATCCCAGTGACTTTGCCAGTTTTGCCCCTAAAAGGATTAGAAAATGTAGCGTATTGTCCCTCTGTTGCGTGCTTGTCACGACCACGGCCGTCAGTGGCATGGGGGGTCAAAAACAAACACGTATGTATCGGAATTCTTCACCCCCCACACATTCACAAACATTCTGAAATGACCTTATGTGCTGCTCATTTTCCAAGGTTCACACAAAAACACCTGCAGTGTGTGGAGGAAGTTTTTAACATAGCTTCACAACAAGTCACCAAAAACACCCTGTAACAGCTACGGATTATGAGCACATGCTGTAACAAGCTCCAGCCTCCCGCCTGCTGCTCCCAAGGGAATTAATATGCTGTGCAGCACACACAGGGAAAAGTTGACACCCCCTCTTTCTGCGCACACAAACGCACACACACACACATTCCATCTACAATGAAAAGAGACGGTTGGCAGCTCAGGTTGAAGGCAAGAAGTGAAAAAAGACAGATGACACAAACAGAAAGTGGGAGAGAGGGTGGGTGGTGAGAGAGAAGGAGGAGGAGGGAGAGAGAGAAAGAGAGGGAGGGATAGAGGGTGGGAGACAGAGAGAGACGGAGAGAGAGAGAGGCACTTAAGGGGCGAAAACGAGGGAGTTTTGAAGAGAAGGAGTGAAGCTGCTGGGAACCGCATTGGACGGTCTGACTAGGAGACATTAGTGAGGGAAGTGTGGAACCCTTCAGAACGGAGACAAAGAAGAGAGGGAGAAAAGAACGACTTCAAATACCAACCTCCATCAAACAGGTAGCGAACAACTAAAAGTATTTCAGTTGCTTTTCTTTTCATTCATTTTGTCTTCGGTATGCCTGTTGATGGACCATTAAGTGGCAGCGTTTTCATTCTCAGAGCCGCACTATGTGGTGCTCCACATTGAAAAGCTAGAGAAAAGTCCAACGTAATGTCTCGCTGAGTTTGGGTTCCCACAGAATCCACCTGGCTTGCTGCCAGGGGGAAAATGAAGTGCTGACAGGTCACCCCAATATTTTCTTTTATGGACGACATCTTAAGATTTGTTGATCTAGATCTGTCCAAATTACTCTAGAACAAAACAAAAGAGGCATGGGAGTGTTTAACACCAGATGGCTTATTTGCACAGAAAAATAAATCTTTCAGAAAGAAAGGGTCCTTTCATCTGCCGGATTTGTTTTATAGCTTTTTTCATTTCTCTCCCACTATATAATATCTAACAAGGACAAGATGACCAAAGTACTGGGACACCTTATTTGTCACAGCATGCTTTGATAATCTAATGCTGTCACGTCAGCTGTTTTTTCTTGTATGTTTTTGTTTCTTCTTTGTCTTTCATTTGTTCCAATTTCCATTGGTCTATTATAACAAATGAGGAGTGGAAATCAATTGATTATAAATATCCATTGGTTCTCCTTGGGTGTCAATGGCATGTGATATTTACTTGGTCATTCTCTTGTTTTATGATGTTTTAACCCTTGTACTTATGACGATACTTTTTTGGTCCCCAAAGTGTCCCCAAGACTAATTTGTGTATTTTCATCCACAGTTATGACATCGGTGTGGAAGAACCTGGGAGTGCTTCTCCTTTTTCTGAATGCCTCACCTCTCCTTCGCTCCCGGCTCCTTGCTCAAGCGGTCCCAACTTCCCCTCCTGTGACCCGTCCACGCATCTTATTTGTGACTGCTGTGGGCGCAGATGATGAGGATTATAGTGACGACTCAGAGACCCATGACTATCCTCCCATCGTTGCCGTTTCTGCGAAACCGCCCCTCCTCTTTCACGAACCTAAGTTGTGTCAGCACAACCCATGCTTGGAGAACCAAGAACCCTGTGCCCAACTTTCAGCCAGAACCGACTGTCTATGTCCTGGGCTCAGCGGATCAGATACACCTCCTCACGCACCGCTCCTTAAAGAAATTGTGCCAGTCAGCTCAGGGAAGGTAGAGATCCAGTGGTGTGCACCATCCTCTGTGATAAGTGGGTACAGAGTAGTTGTGGAGGGGAAGGAGGGTGAAGCCCTGGAGTTTGGGGAGGCATTGCGAAGGGGAGTGGTGGGGTACTTGGAGGTTGGCACAAAAGTGTGTGTGGAGGCCGTGAACGATGCAGGGCACAGCTCTCCCTCAGAGTTCTCCTGTCTGCGGTATGAGGCTCCTAAATCATCAGACAATTCAATGCTGGCATGGGTCATTGGTGGAGGTTTGGCTCTTCTTCTAGTCATTTGCATAGCAGCTGCGATCTTCTGGAAGAACAAATTGTGTCTAAGAACAAAGAGCACCTCAGATAATGCAGGAGGGGACCCCACATACAATCAAGATGGAGATCTGTGACGCAGCACAGACTGTAAATAACAATCGCACTGAACAGGCACCTTGAAGCAAAGACTGTCAAAGGTTTTCTGAAGCTAAATTACTGTAAAGGCCACTTGTGGTACAGTGTTCCAAGGAATGAAACCACTAAAATAGTTTACTCTCCAATTGCAAAAAATTACACATTTACTGTATTATTCAGATACTGGTGGAATGTTTGAAGAAAACTCATGTAAGACTCCAGTAGAGGCAGGTGCTAGAACTGTTTATAATAGGCTTAGAACAATCTTGGGTTCATTTGCTGGCAAATTGAGCTCTCTAGGTGAAATGCAGAGTTCTGTTTTGATAACGATGAACGAAAGCTGTAAATATTTGTAGGCGTTGACTCAGATTTGTGTAATGATTTAAACTCGTTTTAATAAAAGACTTTTACTCGTGCTTTGGGAAGGAGTCATTACTCGGCTGTCACAGTGAGACTGAGACGACGCTATCCACGTTTCACATTTTATTCTGAAGGACACCGCAGGACTCGCAGAGGGTCAACGACTGATTGGATTGATAGATTGTCTGTCACTCATCGTCCCACCTTCTCTCTCGGGGAAAACGTGTTTCAGGAAGTAGGAACACACTTTGCTACCACTCCGGGACCGAAAACACATATAAACTACAGAATGGCAATCAAAGGTGGGTGCAAAGCTACATTATTTCATTTGGATATAATGGACATTATGGGGGCAGAATTCACGCCACTTTGTCCAACAGTGTCGAAACCGCGACTTTAATGAATGAATGAATGAATAACTGAAATACTACGTAATGACACCACTCACTCAACCAGGTAATCGAGATTTATTTTGAAAATTATCGCATGCCAACGAGTTGTTATAGTTCACTGAAAAAGTAACTGGGTGTGTTTCAATTGTCTCATACAGAAGACTTTACTTTTAAGGGCCTCTGAGCGTCATGATCGAAGAAAATGTCGAATGCGATGCTGATATTGTTATTATTGTGTACAATCATAATTCCAAAAGTGACTCGGCACCAAGAGCCCGGAAGCGAGTGAAGTGACTGCCGGGAATATTGAGACTCTCCGTGCTGCCATTATAACCCGGTTGTCATTATCAGATCATTAAATCAAGCAAGCCGAACTCCAGCGATACAAGCAACAGCAACAACCTTATTCAGGTTGTCCTCCGATAAAAAAATATATATGTGTCGTCATGGACAAGGAGTCCGTGTGTCTGAGTGACTTTGTTTCGAAGCAGATCCAAGTCACCTCAACTTTTCACTTCACTATCATTTGTTTTCCTTTCTGTGCCTCAAGCTCCAACTACTTACGAGGGCCGAGTTAATCGTAAAACATTTAACTAGAGGGGTTTTTGGGCTGTGTTTCAGCATTGGATTCCATCTGAACCCTTTTTTCTTAAAAAGAAAAAAAAAAAAGATCCCCACCTTATCTCATTTGTAACAAAATGGATCCAGCTGAAACTAATTCGATGTAGCTATTTGACGCAGATATTTCTACAGCAAATCACTTGAAGCACGGTAGACGTTGTCATTTATATTCTCCCACGCCTAAACAAATAAGTTTTACTGCCACAGGCACGACCAAGCACAAACAGTACACACCAGTCTTGCAATAGAGAGGGTTCATGCACTCTGAGTTTACAACAGTGTCAATGATGCATTTAATGGGTGTCCAACGATGCTTTCCTCCACTTTACAAAGCCTTTACTTCGAGTTATTTTCTCTCGGGCAGATGATATCTCCTATATGGATCTCAAAGAACTTCTCCAGAATAGCCAGAACCTTCATCTGATAGATGTGCGCACTAAAGAAGAAGTGAGTAGAGGACACATCGCTGGATCCATCAACATCCCAGGTGGGTTTCACCAAAAATTATATACAAAAAGGGAAAGTTTGAGGTGTGACACATCATCTGTCTAAATCCTTCTATTTAATGACAAGTGATATAACCTGTAATGCACATTTATTGTAAGAGCGCTTAATAACCTTACTACTCTCTTCACCCTTTTCTCCTCTGTCTTATATTTGATGGACAGTTGATATTGTGGAGGCTGAGCTCGCATTAGACCCTGCAGAATTCCAAGCAAAATACGGGGTCACCAAGCCACCACTTAATGCACCAGATCTGGTGTTCCACTGCCAAATTGGCCGGCGAGGACAGACAGCAACTGACAAAGCTCGTGCCCTGGGATATGTGAAGTAAACAGAATGTTGTATTTCAGATACATATGTTAGAGTACTTCATTATCTGTCATAGATAAGTATTTGTCACAGTGTGAGAGACATGTCCATTTTGACCTGTTTCCAGTCCTGTACATTTAAAAATGACATGTTAACCCTAATTATGAACAACATCGGGAGAACAAGTTGTAATGTTTCAAATTAATCTTAAACACCCCTCTCCTGTTTCTGTTTCAGTGCCCGCAATTATGCTGGAGGATACAAGGAGTGGTCTGAGAAAGAGGCCCAGTGATCTGATTTATAGTTCAATATAGCTTATCTCCTAAAACAACAAAAAAAGAAATCAGTGGGGACACCAACATGAGCTGTTTCGTATGTCTTTGTTTCTCTCCATATTTGTTTTTATGAATAAAGAATACCAGTGTGTTCAGAAAATGTTTAGAGCTACTTTTCCAAAAAACAAGTTTGTTTTTTTACAAGCATGGGAATCATTTGAGTGCAGAACATGAACATTACTCACACCAACAGCCATAGCCACCACTACCACCAATAATGATAATTATAATATACTGTATTAATCCGATTCCTGTTTCTGGTCCTCAAATTTGTTGAAGTCACTCTTTCACTTGTGGCCCTGTATAAAATCTGGCATATTTGTTTGTGGTTTGTTTGCTTTAGCCCATTCAATAATCCCCCACACCACGAACGGCATTTAAATCACTCATTTCACAAATACAAGTTTTAACTCTACACAAAATCTGTTTTGCAAAGCCAATTAAACACTTTCAGTACAAAATGATAACATAATTAATTGATGATATTTCAAATTCCTGAATGTCCCGTCGACAATATTAAGTTATGACGGGAAATGAAAGATAAATTGAAAAAAACTGTCTTGTTCATTCATAAAAACTGCTTTTATTATTTGTGGGCGGGACGAGGGTTTGTCACAACGGTGAAGATGCTCGAATACTTAAAGCAGGTGAAAGTTTACCATTGCGTGACAAATTTGAACCGTTCTGTATTGTACAGCTATGTTTATATCACAATACTCTTCTCTCTACGCTAAATCTTAATTTGTGGCAAAAGAACCACCAAATGTTGTTTATAAAAAAAGAGGTTTCATTAGCTAATTCTAGCTAGCTAGGTAGCTAGCTAGGTAGCTAGCTAGAGAGTAAAAGATGGAGCTGTGTTCTCAGGTGTTGCGTGTGGTGGCGCACTTGCAAAAGCCGCGACGAACTCGAGCGGTGAGGCGTAAAGGAGGACTTTTGGTGCTTATGTGGGCAGATAAGTCAACTTCTGGGCAAACACGGGGTTGCACGGGTGAGCTCTCTGTAAAATTTCACCTGGACAAATGAACAGAATAGTGGTGAAATCCCCTTTGATCACTAAACTGTTACACCAACTGATCGTGTTGATCATAACGATTTGATTTTTGATCATTTATTTGCGTTGGTTTAACAAATTTTACACTGTCTAATTAACAGCCTAAACATAGTGTTTGAATTGCAGAACAAATTCCCAAACAAAAGTCTCTGATGTACTGTACATTCCAATCGTTTGAATCTTGTTAGAAATATTTTAAAGTTAATGTCATATTGGCCAATATTGGGCATGAGTATGAGTGTCTGTGCCTTATTTCACACTCCTGTGAAAAATTCAATATTTGAGAAAAGCTAACAATTGAACCACTGCTCCAGAGTGCCTCTATCTCCTGTACAAACATGCTGACATTTGGACATTTGTAGTTGCAGCAGCAGGTTCCTGGTGCGCAGGTATAAAGAAGGAACTGCTTCAAGACGGTATGTAAACAAACACCTAAACAAATAGACAGACTCCAGACAGCTGTGCTCAACAATTGACATGTTTGTTCCCTCTGAATTTCTCAACATTCTGCGGTGGTCTGCTGTAGTTCTCACCGATATAGGGGACATTCTCTCGACCGATGCCGAGCCTCACCTACAGCTCGACCCAGAGGAGCTGTGGGCCTTCACTGATCTGCACGGTCCCCTGCGGCTCCTCCTGTCCTTCCAAGTACACTCAGCAATCCAATTAACCACGTTAAAATTACAGATGACTGGTTGGCTATTCTCTTAAACAATTTAAACAACAAAATAGTATACTTGTGCGGAAGTCTACAAGGCTAAATGCCACAGTGATACAACAGGATTGCCTTACTGCCTTCCTGGATCCCTGATGTTTTATCTCTGCTTATCTCCTTGAACTTCCCAGAAGACAGACACAGAGTCTTTAGATCCAGATTACTATGCCCGTGTGGAATTGTTCCTGTACATGTTCAGTATGGCCAATGCAGGGGTACAAAAAAACACATTTGGACAGTTGTCTTCCATTAACACAAAATTTCCCACAACAATTTGCTCTTATCTTTTCTCAGATTGAGACCCATCTCAGATTCAGAACAGACCAACAGGTGGTCCAACGTGTTTTTAGGTACATCCTAGCAATGAGTGAACTCATCCCTCCTTTGTATTTAAGCCTCACTGTGCCGGAAAATCCCTGTTGTGTGTAAGACAGACTAAGCCTCTGTTCCAAGTGCTAACAGTTTGGTTTTTATGTTATAGGCCAAAGGTTCAGAGTAAAGTTCTGCTTAAAGGCCAACCATCTCTTTTCCTGGATGTCACCAGTAGAATACAGTAAATAAATGTCTAATAATTGGCATGACCACTGTCAGCATTGGTCATTGATGGGACGTGATGGGTTCAACAATACCTGCCAACATACTGTCTAAGTGGACTAACTGTGTTTTTTCTGGCTTTTTGTAAGGCCACTGGTTTCTGTAAAAAGACGGGCCTGGTGCCGGGGGGCCCATCCTGTCCTTGGGGGCAGGTTGCCACTGAGTATTCCCCCCGCAGCCATGGATAGAGGCTTGTTTGGTGAACTCAGCCTCCAATTTGTTACCTTACTCAGTCCTTGTCTGTTGCAGTACCCTAATCTGGAAACTGAACTCACACACATAAAAATATCCTTTCTTAACCGTCACTGTGCTGTAAACTACACAGTGTCGAGCACAGGCACACAGCCCTTGACTTTGTGATCAGATTTTGGTTTACAGCCCCAGCAATGTTCCGTTTAAACAATCTTCAGACTTCCGGCATCTGCTTCCCAGTCGTATGGGGTTTCAGGAGCCAGGAATCTTTGGCCCTGAATGTTCCTCTTCCACGAGTAGGTAGAAGTCACTGTTTGTCACGAGCACATTCAGCACATTGTGCAGAGTCATGCTGTATGTTGGTGTTCATTTACATTCCCAGAAGTCCTGTGGTCACTGACCACTGCAAGGGCAATCCGAGGTTACAAACAGTAATGCAGCATAGGCAAGATAAGTCACATCGAAGGTGTGAGTTCTGATTCACTGTTTGCCCCAACACTCAGGGAACACAGCCAAGAATTTCTTAAGAGCTGTTTTACTAGAGCTGTAAAAATCCAAGTTAACGTTACAGCTTTCCCTATATTTATGAGATGAAACCCTTAGATTCAGCCTCATTAATGCAACCACATACATGGGCTACATTTAAGCCAAAAAACATTATGTAATCTGAGTTGCACTCTACACATCTGTTTCTGAAAATTGTTACATGACGCTTGTGAGAAAATACAGAGGGTTTGCGCAGTGTTTGTAATGTTGAAGTCAGATTTGAAGTCAAGTCTGCTCTTGCAACTTGCTCTAACAATATAGAAAGGTCATGGAAACCCCTTGGAATGCAATGATTGACTTTAATAACCCTGCTTACTTTGAAACGGATCCATTGGCAATGCCAGCCAGACTGCATCCATATGTGGACTGGCTGGTAGGATCACAGTGAGATAGAGGAGCTAGTAAGCTCCAATACTTCAACTTGCATTTGATATTTACAGTCTGTTTTCACGTACAAAGTGATGTTAGTTTGTTTTAAAGTTAGAAGAAAATGACACTTGTATCTGGTTTCCTCTCATGTTACAATCTACACATCATTGTTGTGTTGATTTTACCAAAATGAATGTGGCACCACTGTGTAACCAGACATGTAGCATTGAAATATTTCTGTGTAATTTGCAGATGACATCCAGAGCTGCGCCCCTTTATCCACTGAAGAGCAAGAAAACTGTCAGGACCCGAGAGTGCAACGCTGCAGAAGTTGCACAGCACAACAGAGTCTCAGCGTGTTTCTCTTCTTACAGCATAATGACCCATTTACTTCCCAAATTGTCGATATTATGGGTGAGAGTCACAGTAGCGCGTTGCCATACCAAATACTTGGTACAATTTCAAGGCAGACCTGGTGTTTTTACCGCTGTTTCCTGCATGATGCCTCAGAGAACAATTCCATAGATCCAATGTTGCACAGTAACATGAACAGCAATGTCCATTGTCCTCAGCTGCAGAAGAATTGTTAGAGCACCACCTGGAGGATGTCTTAACCAACAACAGGCAGGCAGTCACTGCGGCCCTGCAGAGCCAAGTGAATGACTCACTCCGTGTACAGAGACTGCGAAAAGGCGTACGCATCCCATAATGCACACAGTGATTTCTATTGTTGCTTTATGAGGTGTTTAAGTGTCGATTATGTCAGTGCAATAATGCGCGTCTGGATGTTATGACCCATAACAGAGACAGGAGAAGTTCTGCTCAGCAATTGATGTAATCCTCAAATCGACCATCAGCATTGTGAGCAGAAGCAGTAATGAGGACTTCAGAATGGCTTGTCTGAGTAGCATGAAGGTGCGACCAGGTTTCATTGTTTTTGTTTTGTTTTGTTTTACACAGATTGATGTGCTTGTTAATGTCAAACAATTATGCAGATGAGACAGCACACTCTCTAATCTGATTGCAGTGCGCATTCTTGTCCTTTTATCAGGTGGGCAGCACCCATGAATTATCAGCATCCCTACAAAGATCAATGAGGCAGGTTACATTGTGGAAATTTGTCCCCATGCGCAGGTGTTACTCTCCTGTGGTAAGTTCGGCGATGCTGAATGGTTGATGGTTACCAAGCAGTCTTTCAGTGGGCCAGTTTCTTAGACATGTGAGCTCATGTGTTTGTTTCACAACCTGTTATTTTAAAGATAGGAGAAGGCCCTGATGGTGGCGATGTCACCAGAGCAGAAACAGGAGAACATCTAGAAGAATGCCCTTGTTCAACTTCTCCAAGTTTAGTGCTGTAAATGTTATTATAGTTGGATTATGAATTATAAATAAATAGTTGGACTGGAGAGTTGCAGAACATTAATGCACATAAACTAAACATTGTTTGTTCTATTGCGACTTATTTCTGTGATGTTGGTGAAACAAATGTTGTTTTCTACCGAAATCTGTGCATCTAATCTGAGTTTGGAAAAAATGCCTGTTAAGATTAAGACCACAGAATGAGTCTCGGAGAGGGCTGTGATAGATTGTTGCATTTCTGTTCAATGTTTTCTTTGTAGACAAAATGCCAAGGATGCACCATAAAATCACCATGATTTTTAAATTGTGACGTGGCCTCCCTTTGTGGACCTTTCATGTTTTCCTGGCACTTGTGTGAGCAAATTGCTCTCCTCTTTCTCAGGGGATTCCACACTCCCCACTCTACAAAAACATACACAACATTACTCACAACCATGCAGCAGCAAGCCCATTGCTCCTCAAGGATGTGTCACAATAATAACTGATTGCAGCAAGCATGTAAGGGAGCACCAAACAACTGGGAGAGTAATCTTTGGACAGTTAATACAAAACTATGAATGAGACTTGGATGTACGTCAAGGTACTGTAACAAATTACTCACTGAGGAATCCATTCTTATGACAAAGTTTGAGGACAAAGTTTAAAATCCCAAATTGCGCTATTCTGAGGCAGATCGGCAGTATGACGCTTTCTACGACGGGTCTTATTCTCATCCCGGCAATAAATGGAATACACTGCTCTTATTTTGGTAGGGATGGTCTTAGAGTGCCGGTACTTGCCTGTGACGCAACATCCGGCCGCCGAAGGAAAACACTTTTACGCGGCAAAAAGAGATTCGCGCTGACAGTCAATATTTCTCAGCGTGTATTCAAGATTGACTTCAAAGGTTATAGAGGCGTTTGAAAGATAATCGAAAAGGTAGAATACGGTGCGCAATGAAGTGACAGGTACTCTACCGTTCACGCGAAGTATCGACATAATTTTCCCGGTTTCTGTCGTCAGTTTCTCTGTGAAAGCGCTTATATCCTAATCAACAACAATGGCGCAGGCTACTTCAGAAAGCCTCAGCTCGGAGTTGGAAATGTTTGACATAGCCTGCGCTGATGATTCCGTCCTGGATAAAAGTAAGTAATCCTAGCTAACCGATTGTCGCAGAAACCTCCGTGTCTCCAGCGCCCCTTTCCTAATATACGTGCTCTTTTTCCTGTATCTGCCGTTATTTAGTGTTAGAACAGTGCATTTGCAACAGGATTCAGGCTGATGAGATGGTGCTGGAGTGGGTAGCCTACAGCACCACTAAGAATGGACTGAAGCTCTCAGTGGACACCCTGGAGCAGTTCCAGAATGAGGTAACAACCACCAGAGCGACCATAAATAATATATCGAGTGGTCCAAGCAAATCTTGAAATATGTACAGTAGCATAGATTTTGTTAGGAAGTACGTGACTCGTCGATTTCAGTGTGATACTGGCACTCTGGATGGCAGTTTGACCTAATGTTATGATTGTGCGGCAATGTCTTTGTCAGGTATTGAACAAGAGGAGCAAAACCAAACAAAGCTTCAGGAGAGAGGAATCGCATAACAGAACCAGAGACATCCACTCGCTGCGGGACCTGTATCCTTGCAAACGACAAGCCCTCATGCTGTGCATTGACGTTGCCCAGCACTAGTTTTTTGGATGTGTCCAAAGATTTTCAGTATGTGCTGAACCAGGGCATTGCAAACCTTAACATTATTTTTGGCAGAATCAAAGCTGAGGAAGAGGAGGAGAATCTTCTCGACTCTTATTCTACCCCTTCTAAGGTAAGCACCGTGCAAGTGTAGTATGACTCTTTGTTTTGAATGTGGCGTGCGCATGTAAGTGCGTGTGTGTGTGCTGGCCATCATCACACCACAAAGTGTGATCTCATTCTTGATATTCATATCGTCCAACATCAACAAACACTCAACCATCCTGCAAAGGAGGCTGGTTACAGTATTTAGACATCTGGATTAGATGGATTATATATTATTATATGTGTTGGCATGAATTAGTTTTCATTGCCTCTGTCTGTGTGAAGGGTTCCCAGAAACGTGCCCTCACCACTCCTGAGCACCCTCAATCAAAGAGGAGTTCTGCCGTCCTTGCCAGCCCAGGCCACCTGCTGTCCCCTTCCAGCTTCTCTCCCAGGTACACAAAACAGATTGTGTGTGTTGTTATGTATGTCTTTATGTGTTTTTGATAACAACTCTGTATTTTGGTGGGCTTTATAATTGCCTAATAACAATTCATTGTAGCAAATCTAGACAGCATAAAGTGACTGTAATAAATTCAAATTACATGGACTGATTATCCTCTTTAATTTTCAAACACGTTGGAGTTAAGGGAAAAAAAATTGATGCCGTTTGCACCTCCCTGCTGCTTTGTCTACCCACAGTGCAACTCCCTCGCAGAAATATAGCCAGCGTGGCGGTAAGGGAGAGGTGGTGTCGACGTACGGGACGGCACAAGGTACCCGCTGGGCCAGCAGGAAGGCTATGGATTCGGGTGTGAATGTAGAATTGTTGGAAAAGCCTGAGGAGTCACTACGCAGTGCTTACAAGTACATGTTCCAGAGGCTGCGTGATGTTCGCAACGGTGAGACAAGAGTTAAAGGCATTTTACTGCCTCACTCTTCTGTTATGTTGTGTTATGTACTACTTGTGACAGTTTTGAAAAACATCAATATTTAAATGCCATTTCAGGTAAATATTTGCTCAGGATTTTAATGCTTGGTGTCTCTTTTTTATCTCAGTTCTGGCAGAAAAGATTGAGGAACTTGGGGAGACTCTTCAGACCCATTTTAATATAGAAGATTATTCACCTGTCTCCCTGCCAGCACAGGTACACACATATCTATTGTTAGTATTTAAAACAACTCTAGACCAACGTTTTACCTTTGAATTATTCTTTCTGGGAGAACTCTTCATTCAGTGTGCATATACTGTATATTGCAGCTCAGTCGCAAAGAAAATAAAACAATACTAACCACTGTATACTCTGCACATCCAGGACAGCATAACCGTGTTGGGTCAGGTTTGCTGTGACAGTAACGGAAAACTGAACGCACATTCAGTTCTATTGGAGGCCGGGCCAGAACAAGGTGGCCAGCAGGTGCCTGTCGACATTTCGGAGCTCAGAGAATACTCTCTGTTTCCCGGTCAGGTGAGTCCAATAAATGTGTTAATTGTTTGAGTTAGATAACATAATAGGATGATTTCACGTAGACATACACACACACAGAGGTGGTTTCTCCTTTGCCTGTGCACTGAGGCTAGTGTGCAGCAGGTTATATGGCCACCTAGAGTGACAGAGCGTGCCAAGGACACGGGAAGGAGAATCTCCCAGTGTCTGACCGAGAACTCTGACATGCAGCATCTCAAAGTGCACCTCAAATGTATTATGTCTCTTTATGTCGTCTCTCGGAACATCTTGTTCAAATCCGAACAGGCTCCTAACTCTGCTGTCCTCCCAGGTGGTGGTCATGGAGGGGATGAACACAACTGGAAGAAAACTGGTTGCATCTAAACTTTATGAGGTCAGAGGCCAACAAGTTTGACACATTCGAGAATGTCGGACCTTGAATTTTGATTCAAAATTAACCTGCAATACTTCTAGAATTGGTGCCATCATTGTTTACTTTCATTTTTATTTTAATCAGGGGATTCCACTACCTTTCTACACTCCTGAAGTGAAAATTGAGATGGAAGAAGGTGAGGAAGCTGGACCCCTTGTCATAACTATTCGTTGTCCATGCAGCACTTGGTTGTTTTCCATGTTTTTGTTTTCCTCCTCACACAAACATACTGTACACTCATTTCATCACTCTGCAGACCCTGTTAGCGTGCTGGTGGCTTGTGGACCATACACCCCATCTGACAGCTTGTCCTTTGACCCACTGTTGGACCTAATTGGTGTCATCGTCAGGGACTGTCCAGATGTCTGCATCCTGGTATGGTCACTGTTTGCAAAGAATCCCCCCCATGCACATGTTCCTTTCTCAAAACAGCAAATCAGTCACGTCCAGCATTTTGTAAAATCATCACCTTGCTCGTGACAGTTGTGCAAATTTCCTAATTGTAATTTGTCATCTTCAGCTGGGTCCTTTTGTAGATTCTAAACATGAGCAGATTGAGGTAGGTCCAATTTTGGATGATGCTATATCGATCACTCTGCTGATCGTTCTTTTCTTTTCAGCGTTGAGCTCTTTGAGGTAATCATCATGTACTTTTGTTCCCCTTCAAACAGAATTCACAAGTGACTGAAACATTTGAGGACATTTTCTCCAGATGCATCGGAAGCATTGTAGAGGGCACCAAAGGGTATGTCACCCAATCTCCAGATGATCCTCATGTCCCAGTGATCTTCCCAATGAAGCTATTTTTTGTGGCTCCGTCCTCATTGTCACCTCTTTACCCAGCACTGGTTGTCGACTGGTCTTTGTGCCGTCTCAAAGAGACGTCCACCACCATTTCATCTACCCCCAACCTCCATTCACTCTTCCAGACCTCAGCAAGGATCAGGCCAAGGTCAGTTGCACACAGGGAAGATTGCAGGATTATAAATGTCACTGAAAGGAAGAGAAACTACAGTCATGCCACACAGTCGCTCAAATGTAATGTCAGCGTTTGATTTTGTGCAGCGTGTGACTTTGGTTCCTGATCCCTGCACCCTGCTGATTGATGGTGTGACTATTGGGGTCACCTCCACTGACATCCTGTTCCATATGAGCGCAGAGGAGATCAGCTAGTGAGGAAAACTGATTACTTGGAATGCTTCACTGTTTTGCTCAACGCACCTTCAGAAGCATTGTGAATTGCACATTGTGTGCATCAGTCTGATGTTTGTTTGTGTTGCAGCGGCACTGGTTCGGATCGATTCTCACGCATACTGAAGCACATGTTGACCCAGAGAAGGTGAGATACACTTTCCTAGGTGGCATTTGATTTTGTACTGTTTGGTTTCATCTCATTTAGGTGTTCTTTCTCAGTAACGACTGTTTGTACCATAAGTGATCCTCAAGGTTGACAGTCAATACTTTTTTGTTGATTGTAGTTACTACCCCTTGTATCCACCTGCGGAGGAGAACATGGACTATGAGAAGTTCCAGAGCTTTGGTCAGATGCCTGTGACGCCTGATGTCCTGCTCGTTCCTTCTGAGCTGCGCTACTTTATTAAGGTACTTTATTCAATTCTTTGCTTTTGCAGTTGCTGTCAATCAGGGCAATGAGTACACATTGGACCACTTTGACATAGTTTAAATTTGTTTTAGCTGATGATAACTCAGGGAAAAATACATTTCTCAAGACCCATGTGACACCTAAGCTTCATTTGTCCTCAGGATGTAATTGGCTGCGTTTGTATCAATCCCGGGCGACTGACGAAAGGCCACGTTGGCGGGACTTTCGGCCGGCTGCTGATTCAGCGCAGTGCCACAGAGGATGGAAAAAGAGTCAGCCCATGTTTGGCAGGACAGGTGGTAAAGATCTAACAGAGGTGAAAGTTAACACGTTCACCATCGCTGTCGATGCTGTCTTGTGGGCCCCTAACAATATTGACAGTCTGGTGTGGAGATCATCACAATAGTCTATTTTCTTGTAAAATAACCCACATGGTAGGCTCCCTTGTCAGCAGGAAAAGACTTCTGTTTTTTCAATAAATTATTTCCCATATTATGTTCTCTTTTGAGTTCCTCTAGCTGTTCGGTGATTTGACTAGAAAACTTACAGCATTTATAATAACAAGTCTTCCATTCAAGAAGATGTGTCAGTATTGGGTTGGGGTTTTAATGTTAGATTGAATAATCAGGAATCGGGAGTCTTTTATTGTCATTACAGCAATTGGATTGAGTAATGAAACTAAGGTGCTCCATTCCAGTGTAAGAAGTTAGGAAAGAAAGAAGGAAGAAGAAGTGAGTTTCCATATATAATATATATATATTCTATATATAACTACCCGCAGAAAACCGTAATTCACCATAATGGTTCACAGTAAACCAATTAAGTATTTCAGACGAATATTTTGAACGAAGTGTGGTGACATACATCGACCAGATAGCAATCAGCCCCAGCTATTGTAACTGTGCTGTCCTTTTTACCGCGGCGCCGCCAGTCTACTGTTGCACCCTTTTGTCCACTAGATGGCGGTAGTGTGCTTGTCCGAGGAGATTGCCATCTGCTAAAACCCGTAACGAAGAAGAATGTTTGTTGCTGTATGGTCATGTTTTCCAGTGAAACGCTGATTTCGCTTCCTTATGGTGCCGACAGTTCAGTTGAGGAAGTGTCAAAATCGCGGTTAACGTAAGTCGTGTATGGCATCCGTTTGACCCGTTGCTGGTTTTAAATTCTGGACGTTTGTTAACATTAATTCAATCTAGGAGGAGTGTGTACTGAACACCAAAGCGGTCCTCCGATTGAGTACACCATACGGATCTGGCACACAAACGTGGAACTGTGTCCGAGCAGAAAATATGACGAGCTTGGCCGCCAAGCTGTTTTGTGGGGTTGAAAGATACTGTCACCACCTACCCGTGGTCCTTAACACCTTCCTCGTGTTCTCCATCACGGGGGAGGTGAGCTACCTCGTGCTGGTCGGCGCTCCTTTGGAGGCGGAGCAGAAGAAGGCCGACTGGTCAGGCTGGTGGAAGACAGTCCACCTGCTGGCTCAGTACTTCATGCTGGGCAGCATCTGCTGGAACGCCCTGCTCTTCCTCAAAACCAGCCCCAGCATCAAGGGTGTGTTCTTGGAGGGACATGGCGTGGGTCAGGGTTGGAGGTAAGTCTGGATCTTATGGGCTTCCTTGGGAGACATGATTTTAATTTGGGTAGCTCAGCTGATTTGTATTACGACCTGCCAAAGCACATTTAGACTGCAATTCAAATTTTGAAAACCGTGTTATTGAGACAAACATTAAGAAGTGCTGTATCAAAATTTTCATTTTACAATTGGCCATCATAGCCACTCAAGTAAGGGACTTTACCAGATTGACATACCATTTAACATATTAACATTTTGAGATGGATTAAGATTAGAACTCTTTGTTTTAGTCATTAGTCGACAAATAATGTCTCTGTGCAGATTTGAGGAACGTTAGCACATCGATAAAATGCGTGGAAAACTCAAAAGTCGATAGCTTCATTACTACACATTTCCTGTAGCACATCATTATAGGTTGGACATCATATTTGACACTGTATTTGTCTTCACTCTTCTGCAGGTACTGTTATACTTGTGAGACACACACTCCTCCACGCTGCTCCCACTGTTACGACTGCAAGGTGTGTGTCTTGCGGCGAGACCACCACTGCGTGTTTTTTGGCCAGTGCGTCGGCTTCCGTAACTACCGCTTCTTCCTCAGCTGCTTGTTGTTTATGTGGTCTGGACTTCTGTACGCCACAATAATGAATGCTGAGGTCTTCATCGTCATCCTGAAGGAGGGCGTGACGGTGCACAGCGTGCTGCTGCTACTGATGCCTTGGATCATGTTGGTGTCAGGTGAGATACAATCACTCTTTTTCTGTGTTTTTCTCCCCTTGCGGTTAGGGGTTGTTAACTGATGTTGTTAACTTTTCTTTTCTCGTCCTCGTCTCTCCACAGGCCAGGTGTCTGCCCGGGCGTTTTCCTTCGCCTTCATCGCTGACACATGTGTGGTTGGCTTTCTGCTGGTGTCTGCCTTCTTCTTTTTCCATCTTTTCCTGCTGTTCAGGGGACAAACCACCAGGGAGTGGTACTCCCTCCGCAGACCCTACAATCTAGGGGTCCTGGGAAACATGCAGCACACCTTAGGCCTTCGCTGGTACATCTGCTGGCTCTGTCCCCTCATCCCGTCACCTCTGCCAGGTGATGGGATCAATTTCAAGGTAACAGGGTCACTTGAACCCACTCGGTAACAGCCTGCTGCCTGAAAGCACAGGTGGGCTGCCTTTCCACAAATGGTGACTGTGGATTCCTTGACTTTGGAAGCTAGGAATAAAGACTGGGTGTTATGGGTGAAAGGAGATTGTTAAGGAGGACTCGGCCTTCTCGGGGAGAGGGCATGACTAGGGTTGGGTTTCCCAAAATTTGTCCATCTCTCACCTCACTGAATGAGGCTGACCTCCAACCTCAAAAGGAGAAACCAAAACTGCAATGCCAAGCACTGAGATTGTTCATTAACCCAGCAAATTGTCTAGATGTCTGCTTGTTGGTCTGATGTCTGTATGAGGAGCAAGTTGGTCTCATCGATTCATCAGTGCCAAACCTCTACTTTGGGCCTGAGCCATTTTTCTTACCAGCTCCTCATAGTTACAGTATCTAAGCATCGTCCCCAATTATGAAATTCCATGTGCAAAGTCCATGAATAATCAATGCCGTTTGTGTGAGAGCTCTTTTATCATCTCTGTGCTTTAGTTGCTACATTAATAGTAAAACCATGCACATCATATTGACCTACATTTTGCAAAGATTATGGAATGTTGCATTTAAAACACTGTTCGCAGTAGGCCTGTGCTGTCTCAGCAGACAGTCTTACAGCCAAATATTCGTTATTTCACAAAGCATTCTAATCTCCTCTGCCTTTACAGTAGAAGTACTGGATAGAGCTCATGGCCTTGAAATGCTGTCTATTACTAAGTGTCTATTTTGATAAATTATGTATACATATTCAAGAAATCAGTTGTCAAAAATGCACTTCACCATGAAAATAGTTTTTTTGATATTGAATGGATGGTTCGATGAGTGAATGAGGTGAGTGGTTTTTGGTTTACATCATTTGAGCGTTTCAACTGAAACCTTTGTACTTTGTGGATTTAAACTGGTACACTTTAATTTGTTTTGTTCAAGTTGCACTGATAGAATTAAAAAGACGAAGGTTTGAAATTTGTGGCTAGTAGTGTGTTCATCCACACCCACCTGCATTGTTTTGCTGACACTTTCATGGCATAACATGACAAATTATGCGGATAATACTTAAAACAAACATCTAACATGAAGCGGGCGTGTGCGAACTGATCCTACAGGTGGGATGGATTTTGTAGGATTATTCATTATTACTGTTTAATCACAATGATGACATTACATACACCATTGCCCAACCTTGGCTCCTTAGACGCACACGCACACAACACACAGCTCCTCCCTCACACCTGTCAGGTGCTCTGCCGTCCCACCGTTTGGAGCCCCATCTGCCTCCATCTGTAACGGCCATCTGTCCTCGCCCACCACTGGGGACAGGAGGTAGTGGACCGCCGGAGAAATCTCGGGGAATGGTCGTCACCGCGGCGGACGCTCCGCACAGGTGTGAATGATCTCATAGCAACGCACACACGATGGCGTCATGCAACGGTTCCGTCCATTGTTAAATTCGGCGGTGCTGTGCGGGAGCCACCAACAAGTGATGCCGAGTCTCTGAATCGTCCGTCGTCCACACATGAAACTGGCAGTAGATCAATGACACACGTAAATGTCCCCACGCCTTTGTCTGTCTCTCGTGGTGTCTTCTCCAGTCGTTTTCTGATTTGTTGTTTTCAATTAATGTTTTAAATGTGATCCTGACATGGTAACAAGCACTGGGAAAAGTTCTTGTGGAAATATGCCCTGGCACGGCGTGCAAAGATCGTAATCTCGAATAATGTTTGTAGTGTTTGGGCGGCGGTTTTAGCAAACACGGAACCGTAGACGGATACGTGAATAATATCGACATTGTGAGCTGACTCTTAGCGCCGTTACCTGCTGCAGGTCGGGTAAAAAGTTGCATTTTATTCCTTCTTCGACATATGGCACCAATGGCTATGCAAATCTTTAATGTTGTGCAATCTCATTTACCCCTGTGCAATTATTTACGAGTTTGTAGACTTATCCAAGCGTAAACGCGGGGTTGTTGTGACTTCGCTAAATTGGTAATAGCATAAGTATTAGCTTCATTAACGCTTAACAGTTTGTATTTGTTTGTATTTGGAAGTTGAGCCTGTTTAAAAATGCTCGCATCTGAGCAAATGTAAGGGTTCATACTGTTTTAAGTTTGAAAGTAATTTTAGAAACAATTGTTTCAAAGATAAACACAAGATAACTTCCAGGTGTGAAACAGTGTCTTGTTGATGTACCACTAAGGAGTGTCACCTAGCTTAGCAACACCCTAAGGGGCCTTCGACACGAATAATGTGACAACAGTGTGTTTTACTGGTATTTTATTCTCTTGACGTGTGTGCAGGACACACCAGGATATGCACGAAGAGATCCAGAGCCACTTGGAGCGGCATTATGATGACCTGAGATGTAAACTGTCACAGGCAGATGATGAGCTGGAACATGTGCGCTTCAAGAACTCAGCACTCGCAAAACACGGGGAGAAGTAACTACACCCTTATGTGTTTAAGACCTTTGACTTTGAACATGACAGTCAAACTATATCCCATTACAATAAAGGTCACATTCATACAGAGGTCATGTTACATCCGAGCCCTGGTAGATTGATTTGCCTGCAGATATTACATAGCAACACTAATTTCACAACACCACAACACAATGTGTATGCAACAATCTACCTACAATTAATACAGGCGCTTTCAGTTTTGGGTATAAATTTGTTAGCTGCATTTTCCTTGTTCACAGACTGGAGAAGACTGCTGCTTATTTGAGCCAGACTGAAGCTGAGCTTAGCGAAATTAGGACGCGTCTGAACAGAGAACAGGAGATGAGTAAAGATCGTGAAAAGATGATTCAGAAATTTGTGAGTGACCAGACACATAACTGCTATTTGGACTCCAACTTAACCTTAAGTTTCCTGTAAATTCTTCACACACTCCGCTGCATGCAATACCACGTATTACCACAGGCAACAACTAATTCTGCAATTTATGAATCTGCATTTGACCATGTCTGTTTTTTGTGCAGGAGAGCGTCAATTTCACTTTGAGGCAACAGAATGAGAAACTCGCAGAAAAGGTGAAGACATTGAGTGTTCAGTATGGAAAGTATTAACAACAATTGAACCACAATATTAACATGCCTTAACTATTAATAGCATGCCAGTCAATTACTGTCAAACCAATGACAGTCATAGAGTGGGACACACGCAAGAAGACAATCTACATGTGTTGGAACATTCCCTCACTTCAGTGTGGTTTGTCTTTCAGCTGAACAGCCTCCGATTACAGATGGAACAGGACAAGTGTAACCTACACAGTATGAAAACTGCCCTTCAAAACCTGCAGGTGACAACAAAGGATTCCAAATAAAGTTTAATTTCTGTCAACAATTTCTCTATCTGTATCTTTCAGTCGACCTGTCGCTGAAACGTCCATTCATGTCATTTCTTTTTGTGTGTCCTCAGTACGAACTGGAGGAGGCTCAGCTAGAGGTGCAGCACAAGGACGATATCATCAGTAAGGTAAAAACCTGTAAACAACCAAGGCTAGGCTGTTTATTCAAACAACAATTTCTTCAGAATTTGAAGAAAATCTACAGACAGCGTAATGTTACAGTTGTTTTTGTGTGACTTTGGTCATAGAAAAATCAGGTGTTGAAGCAGTTGGAGAAATCAACAGAGGAGTGCTTGAGCTTCTTGGAGGTAAAAACTGGTCCCGTGTTGTAATAAATAGACAATGCTATTGATAGCTACAGGCAAAATAAAGGTGAAAAATGTTGAAATAATCATCATTATTAAACTGACCAATCTTTTCTGCATCAATCAGTTACATGCTTATGAAATGTTTTGCAGGACCTCAGGCGGAAGAACCAGGAACTGCAAGGCCAGTTGGAGGATAAGCAAGAGGAGAAATTGTTGTAAGGCATAGGAACCCTGACGTCCACATCCCACTGGAGTAAAACGGCATTTATATTAATTCATTCAGTTATATTTAAGTGTTTGCTTATGGTTTCCAGGGCTGATATGATGAGAGGAGCAGATGGATCAACAGCTCAGCCTCTTTCTTTGGCGGAGGAAATGATGTTGGTGGCCACTTCAGATGTGGTATGTCAGTTTCAGTTTCTGAAGCACTACTGGGTGAATCTGTAAAAACACTACACAACTAAGTCACTTTCCCCAGCATTGCCAAAATAGTATTGTTAGGCATTTTGCAAGTACGCATATCTGATCTGGGCTGGAGGTGAGAAAGCTGATGAGCAATTCTAGATTTCAGATTCAGCTCATGAGCGTGTCTGTCATACTTTCATTGCAGGAGGAATTAGCGGAAACTGAGGAACTGCAAAATCCCCAGACTCCAACTGAACACTCCGACACCAAATGGTATGACAGCCTGGTAGTGTGTTATTTGAGACATCTGTGATCTGTTTTATGAATGAGTGATACTAACATGATAATGTGTTACATTTAGATAGTCTCATTGGTCATCACTCATCACTGTCATCTGCAGGTTTTCCCCCGATCTAAGTTGTTCACTTAACCAGAGGCCAGGCAAGCACAGACCAGGACTATTATTACTGTGCCTCCCCATTCTTCTCACAGTTTTACTGACTGTGACAAAAGGACTTTTCTCTGGAAATTGGGGCCTTCTCTCCTTTGAAACTCTATGGAACAGAGTGTGCATCCTGATGCAGCCTTACTGCAGCGTTCACTACAAGGACCTACCTCCTATATGACCCAAACACTTCATTCATCTTGCTGTCGTTTTTTTTTTTTTTGTAAATTGTGCACCTTTTTTTTTTTGATTCCTGTTTGGCAGTAACTTGTCAAGTTTTGTACATAATTGCAAGCAGTCAATCAGTTAATCAAGGTAAGAATACATCAAAGTAATATTTGAAGAAGTAATATACAGTATATGATCATTTTAATAAAATATAGTGAAATTGAAGTGGATGGCATCAGGTTTATTGTCATAATAGCTATGCAGGGGTTATGCTACATTTATGCTGCTTAAGCAAATGATTGGAATGTATTGCCACAATTTGTTTTGATAGACGTGAGACTGAACATTAATTATGAGTCAAAACTCAGTAAAGCTACCACAATTACACTTACATATATAATGCTGTTGGCAGTGCCACAATATAGTCTTTTGCAAACTTAATTTTCCACCTCCATTATAGCAGGGACGGACCAAGTCAAAAGTGCCCTATTATGGTCTTGACTGTTAAACCACCAACACACAGTCCCACACAGGGAAACATGGAGTCTTAAAGTAAGGAGGGAAGTGACAACAGGTCCCTGCTATGTCATCAATGATCTATCTCTCCATCTTATCAGGTGCCTAGTGTTTGGATGCTTGTATGTGTTTACTCATGTCGGGCTTTTGTATTCTGTATGATGTGTCAACGCATGTTCCACCCTTAAAGAGAATTTTGACGCACGTTTTTTAATGTCTTTTCCTTTTATTGTCTTACAGCTTGTTTACCAACTGTCATCCTGAGTTGATGGAGGCAGCAGCTGGTGATGTTGGGTGTACATTGGAAGTGATGTAGCAATTTTCATGTCCTACGCCTGTCAACTGGGTCCTTAAATGCCGTTGCACTTGTCACGTGGAGCCTGTCGCTGCTGAGTTGTGACCAGGGTTGGTTGCCATGGTGTTTCCCTTGCCTCTGGGTTGAGCTGAATTTCATTGTGAAAGGATTACTCTGCAGCATCCATGGCTGCCTTCAGAAGTTGTCTCGACTAACCAGGTATTGTGCAATATTGAGGGTGCATCCATTGTTGCAGTATCCCGCAATTTCTGTGAGAGTTTATTTGCACCTCATCTCTTTCTTTTCAGGATTTGTCTGAAGTCCACCCACTGTACCTGACCGCTATGTAACATGTTGTTGATGTCATTCAGTTGCACAGGACACCCATGTTCATACCCCTGCAGTGCGTGTGTCTGTGTGCTGACACATGCCTATGTTTGGACTCTTGAGACAGCACATGATCTGTCTTTTTGGAGCACAATAGCCCCAGTGAGAGGCTGGCCACCTCTCTCCCATAACACTAATATTAATCTCTACAGCTGCAAACTTGTGATTGTTTTGTTTATTTTTTTACATTTTGGAAATAAAATAATCAATGTTAATGTTAAATGAGTGAGTGTTTAGATTTGATTTTGTAAACTTGAATCTTCCATTGATTTTGTTTTTTAAATTTCGAGCTAGTTGAAGGTCCAAACCTGTGTAAACAATTGCATTGACACATTGTAAAACATTGACAATGACAATAATGTACAAGAAAATAATCATTACCATTCAATGTAATGTGTTTAAATCTGTTCAATAAGACAACTTTCACTAACATTGTGTGCACAAATGTTTACAATACAAGTACAAGCCTTTACACCCAGGCACTTATAGACAATGCACACCAGCAACATCCACATAAATCCAGAGATGAGAACTTTATTAATACAAAGTTGTTGCAACCAATATGCAAAAATTGGAGGGCACCTATCCCTTAATCGTGTCAAATCATTCTTGAGTATTGCGATGTTATGTTTCTGCTCTCATTTCTCCAGATGCAACGATCGACCTCACCCCAGA
Source organism: Carapus acus (assembly GCA_900312935.1). Lineage (NCBI taxonomy): Eukaryota > Metazoa > Chordata > Actinopteri > Ophidiiformes > Carapidae > Carapus > Carapus acus. The sequence goes on along the minus strand of OMPJ01007055.1, from coordinate 17,994 downwards.
GTGTAGCCGCACAGGCGGTCTGTGTGGTCATCGTGGACACAGGGTCTGTCTCCATCCAATCCTCTCAGCCGCCATCCCATGATCGTCACAGTCCTGCCCTGCCTACCCAGGTGTGAACGACGTCATTGTATCGGCGGGCGATGGCGTCATCTGGCGCCTCTTAACAGTGTTATATTCGTCTATCCAGTGTTATACTGTACATAATAGCAAGAGCATAGCGACAGAAATCCACCGCGGTGCAGGTAATGAGCAGCCCATCACCATAGTGCTAAAGCGGATTAACCAAACACGCCATCTTCGGGTCCTCGTCTCGCCTCCTACGAGTCCCTGGGCGAATTGAGCCCAGTCACGGCTCGGCAACCACACACGTCCTCACTTTCCGTGGTTAGTTATGCATTGACATGGTCTCGGCCAAAGCAGCTGTTCTAGCTTCGTTAAGTTTGGTTAGCGTGGTAACTTTGTGTCCCCAACACGTAGCCTGCTGGAAGAACATCTGGATATTATCACCCGCGTTTAGGTACAAGGCGTTGAATAAGGCTCAGCAAAGATGAGCATAAACGAACATACAATGGCTTGCCAAATAGTTTGCAAACAATGAGGAGGCAAGTTCTTAAATGATATCTAGTGCTATTAAATTTCTGAACAAAATTAAGGTATTTTTCCAGTACCACGTGACTAAGTAAATGATAATAATGATAGTAATATGCCGATAATAGCCAACAGGCGAACTGATCACTTCTCAGGTAAATTGAAAAACATGCATGGGGCTTTGTTAATTTTCTTACATTTTTCAGAAATACTTCATACTGTACAAGAAATATGATAGAACTTAAGTAATTTCAGGTGAATTTTCCGACTTCCGGAGAAGTTCCCGAATCAAATGAGGGTATGTTTCAAGTCCAACGTGAGCTAGTAGCATAATAACAGCCTAATTATAGCTAATAGACGAACAGATCACTACTCAGGTGAATGGAAAAAAGACATACATGCGGCTTACTTAACTCTCTTACATCAATCAGTAATACTGTACAGTTTGATTTCATTTTTTTGGGTCACAGGATTTCAGCATATATTGTTATGAATGTGACACAAGTTGCTTATTATTTTCAGCATCTGCAGCAGTGAAGGACAGGGTGACACAGATGGCATAAGAGTGCTTGCTGAGCCTCACCACACCCTGTAGGTCACTTGACCGGCAGCCATGAAGTCACAGTTGATTTGATTTTCTGTCTATGCAGGACGGATCAGGAGATGCTCGAAGAAATAAGCTCACCTAACGCAAACCAGAGCCAAGAGGAGCAGCAAAGAGATGACCCGACGTGTACGCTGACAGATGAGGCAGATGAAGAGCTTCAACATCTGCGAATCAAGAACTCGGCGCTGGCAAAACACGGAGAGAAGTAACAATACTATATTTCTTTTGCAGAGGACACGTTACATCCCCCTCTTTACAGGATTTGCAAAGAGACCTCTCTGTTTGTTTGCAGACTTGAGAAGACTGCCAATTTTTTATGCCAGACTGAAGCTGAGCTCTGTGAGATAAGGATCCTGCTGAATAAAGAACAGGACATGAGTAAACAACGAGATAAGATGATTCAGAGATTTGTGAGTAACCAGAAAAAGACTGATCTCACAGGGAATAGTGCTGTGTTGTGCACAAACACAAGATTTCAAATAAGAACTGTCCGTCTTTAGTTTTAGGTATTAGTTTAGTTGTACTGATGAATTTTCCAACATGTATTTCTCAGTAAATTAGTCATTGTAGCATGTGTTTGTTTGTCACGCAGGAGACAGTCAACTCCACACTGAGGCAACAAAATGACAAGATCACAGATAAGGTAAATGCAGAAAACGAGAGCAAAGACACCACTTCTCATCCACACAATGTAGACACAGCTGAACATTGATACAGAGATACATGTTAATACATTCATAGAATGGTTTTACTTTCCTTACTCTGGTCACCGATCCACATGTTCAACAATTTAATCCACATTGTATCATCACCATCTCTGTGTCTTTTAGTTGGACAATCTCCAAGCACAGATAGAGCAGGACAAGTTCAGTTTACACACCATGAAGACTTCATTGCGAAACCTCCAGGTGACAACCATGGAGTCCACTTTTTGATATTTTTCAGTTTGCCAAGCATCTGTAAACATCTGTCTGAATTTGTGCTTCATTTCAGCGTGAGATGGAAGAGACTCAGTTAGAGTTGCAACACAAAGATGACGTTATTAGTCAGGTGGGGAGAGACATCGCAATTTTGTTGGGAATTCAACATGAATATCTTCTACTCATGGGTTTTTTATTTTGTGTTTTTTTCATTGTAGAAAAGTCAAGTGTTGAAGCAGTTAGAGAAATCAACAGAGGACTGTATGAACTTCTTAAGGGTAAGGATGTTTTACGCAACAGCCTGAAATGATGAACTGAGAAAATCAAGATGTTTTTCCTCTGGTCTTGCAGGAACTGAGGATGAAGAATCAGGAGCTGAAAGACCAATTGGCGGATAGACAGGAGGATGCATTATGGTGAGATAGCATCTCGTCCGCTGCCTCTCTTGTTTCATGTTGTTTATCATCATTATTGCCTTCATTGCTCCCCACTATTGGTTTGCAGGGCTGAGATGATAAAAGGATCAGATGAGCCTATAGTCCATCCTCTCTCCCTCCCTGCCCCAGAGGACATTAACTTGTTCACGCCTTCAGCTATAGTGAGTCACTTTTGTTTCAGTGGTTTATATTATGAGCAGCATGACAAGATGTAGTGTACCCATTGATTTGTTAATCAAAGCTCATCTTGAGAATTTCTGAAGTTCCTAGAGGATAAAATCAAACAGTCAGCAGGATGACATCTGTTGAACTCTAGTTGCAGGGGGACTTGATAAGTGAGCAGGTGTCAAGTTCGGAGGTTCCAGCAACAGGCTTCAGATCCAGATGGTACTGTAGCGATTACAGACTAATCAAACTTTTCTACTGTTTGGATATATCTTTAAGTCCCCCAGCATTCTGAGGTCCATTGTAAATATGTGTACTAATGCAATGTAATCTGTGTCAGGTTTCGTCGCCCCAATCCCCGCTCCTGGGTCCCCTCTCGTCTAAGATTCCCCAAAAGGCCGAGGTTAGCGATGCCGAGATTGGGACGTTTCCTGCTGGGTCTCATCGTTGTTCTAGCGATTGTGGTAGCTGTGTCTTGGGGACTTTGTCCAGGAACGTGGCCCTATTTTTCATTTGACACTCTCTGGAACAGGATACGCACCCTGATACAGCCCTACTGCAGCGTTCACCACAGCGGCCTACCTCCTATCTGACCTAAACACTTCCCTCAGTGCCATTATTCGGTGCTGTGTTTTATCAGATATTGGTGATCAAACAACGAAAAAATGGGGAATTTGTTGAGATGGTGTTAGCAGCTCAGATTCCATCCCAGTAAGCTGTAACAAAGTTTGTTGCACATTCAGCAGGGGACTCGAGAGAGACCTGCAAAGGCTGTGGGGCTGTGTCCTCAGGAGGTGGTCTGCGGAACCACCATCTGAACCACCCCTCAGTCTTCGTCTCTTGCGCTACTCCTGTGGCACGAGCAACCATGTCTTGACAACTGGTAAGATTTACAAATGACACAAGGCTTTGCGCAGTCCGCCCTGTTGGGTTGAAACAGAATTCCAGGAGAGTGTGGAGGCGTTTTCCCACATGAAGCTGCTTATCCAGGGTACTTAGTTGGATTGCACAGGAGGCACTTGAGCGCTGTCGGCTTCTGTCTAAGCGAGTCTTCCATCAAATCTCATCAGTGTCCTGACGACAGTCCGATTGTGTTTGCAGATGTGTCAGCACACCAACGTAAGCTGACACATAAAATCATTATGTAGCATGTGTAAATTATATTTGTGTATCTTCCAATCGTGCTGTGATAGTCACTCTTTTTCAAACTTTATATACAGAAAATGTCAAGTAAATTATGTAGACAGAACACCTATAACTTCTATTGAAGTTTTGCCAGGGCACGTCACTGTTCCCATTAATCTTCCACAGTGTACCCGTGTGTGTGTGTGTGTGTGTGTGTGTGTGTTTGTGTGTGTGGGTGCGCGCCCATGCGTGAATGTGAATGTTTTCATGTTTATGGTATGAAAGTGATTCCAATTACTTTTAACTGCGGCACTGGCATTGTCATGTGACCACCTCTCTCCCAAAGTCAGGCCGCTAACTAGCAGCCTCCTAGCAGCATCGGCACAGTAGTTGGGAAAGGCTGGTCTACACTGTAGACAATATATTTGCCTTAGTCCAATTCAATTGAACAGTTAAGATTTGGAATTAATTGGTAATCGCATGTGAATTTTAATAAAGATGATTCTATTTTTGTAAAATTTATGTCTCACGTGGTACTTTGGTGTAGACAAAAACTAGAGATATTTGCATAAAAATGCAATATCAGTGTCGGACTTTTTTTGCTTTAAAACCGATAAAATAATGCTTGCGTTACACCGAAATAGTGCCTATGCGCTCCTGAAGCGTTTACCCGCGCACAGATAATGACCTCATCAAGCTGCGTCTTGAAGCGTATAAACAAGCGTGGATGGCTGCAGTAGCAACTTGCTCGCTCGGTTTCAACGTTTTGTCTGTGGTTTGGAATTATTTTCAAGTGTGTCCTTCGGATGTTAAACTTGCGATTTGCAATGACTGCAAAGCGTCAGTTATGCGTGGCGGTATATATCGGTATCGGCTGATATCGGAAAATTGAGACTTGGACAATATCGGATATCGGCAAAAAAGCCAATATCGGACATCCCTAACAAAAACTATTCTTCAGTAAATTCAGCATACACAAATTAAGCCACAGCATATAACAAACAAAAAAATCTTTAGGAGCAATTGTTTTTAATTTTTTGTTGTTTGTTTTGTGCAATTTCTTGTTCAACAAAGCCACTGATTTTACCAGTCAACAACCATGCAATTCTGTGTTTGCTGCTCATTTTTGCCATCGAAACCATTCAACACTTAAACACGCCATTGCTGTGACTCCTGTGCCCGGAAACACATCTGACGTTTATCGCTCATTAGACATCTTAGTTTGCTCACAGCTTGTTATCCTGTAACATTCTTAATATTCACTCAAGAGGAAACTACCGCTGGAGTCCCACCAGCTGCTGCAGGTCCCGTGAGTTGCTATAGCAGGGCCGAGGAAAACATTCAGGCGCTGAATGCAATTGACACATTTCAGATAAATCAAAACTTCCTACACACACGTGTTAAAGGATTGGGGACGTGTTTAGTCATAAAATTGGTGAAAGTCGTCAGAGTCGCTGTCCTGGTCCTTGTGTGTCCCTCTCTCTTGCTCCAGGGGCGAAAACCGCTGTACCTCTGCATGGCTGACTAGGGAAATGAAAATAGATCAGAACCCACTCAAACCTGCCACGTGCTGCGGTAGTTTCTCTGAGATAAGATGTGACCTTACTGTACCTTCAGGGTTGTGGTCACCTTCTGCATCATGTTCTCTAAAGTAGGGCAGAGGTATCAGTGAGAAGTTTACTTCTGACAAATTCTGTGAAGGGAAATTTCACTCACGCTGTTGTTGGTGTTTGTGGTGCCAGAAGACGTTCCACGTCATCCCCATCGCTGAATTCATCGGAAACATCGGGCTGCGCCTTGTCGCTCTGCTCTTTGTTGCCGTCACTTTCATCCTCACCTTCCTCCTCATCCTCAGGAATGTCGTGCATCGTTCTACATCTATGAGCAGTAAGGCGGAGCTCAATGTTTGGATTCCCTTCAGACCCTCTGACAGACACGTGATCAATTTTCTCACCTGGTCTTCTGTGGTGAGATGATGCATTCGTCTGAATCGCTCTCCTCTGCTGCTTCGGCAATGACACTCCCGTGTTCTTCCTCCTGCAGGTCACCCAGGTCCACTATCTGCTCCACACCCTCTTCCCCTTCCCCGTCTTCCTCACTTTGTCCACTGAGAGTCTCATCGTCCTCCACGCCCTCAGAAGATTCTGAGGTCTGGCCCCCTTCGCCGTACTCGGTCACTTCCTCCCTCTGACATTGTCCGTCTCCCTGACATCCTGGTTCCTGTTGTTGAATCTCATCCTTCACTCCTGTCACCTCTTCATGCCCTTTACTACTTGTTACAGACGCATCATCGTAGTCCTCATCAATTTCATCATCTTCTTCATCATCCTCCTCATCAACATCATCTTCCTCTTCTTCATCATTGTCGTCATCGTCATCACTGCTATCATTTAGCCTCACGCCATTTAGTCCTGTCTTGTCTTCTTGCATTGTCTCTTTTACCAGAATCTTACTAACTGTTTCTGGAAGTTCTATTTTCCTCTCTTCTTTCTCTCCATTCCTGGTGTCTTCACTGCTTGCTATGCTGTTCTCAGAGCTGGTGCTCTCCTGCTCCTCTGTACCATCCGCACCTCCATCGTCAAGCATTATGCTGATGCGGTGGGTGTCGTCATCCCTTGGCTTTCCTTCCTCTACTGTCTCAGCCTCTTGTTTGGATGTTATATTCAATCTGAAATCGGATAAGATAAGATGGATATAAGTTGACACTGGTACAGTGGATATCTGGTAAGGTGATCATAGTGAGGTGGAATAAGATCATCAGGTTTTAACTCACCCCTGAGAGCGGCACGTTTGTCTGTCTATGGAGCTATGCTGTGGCCTTCGTGCTTTCTTCCTCTTCTCTCTGCTCACACCATCATGATCGCTCCCCGTACGGCGTGCTGTCAGTCGAACTGTACACAGAGAAACACAAGTCATGGAGCATAGCAACGCAACAACTCGCACAAATTTTTCCTGATGGGTTTTCTTTGACCTCCTCCCACCTGGTTTGATATCCAGTTCATTGCAGGGGTGGCTGTCTTCGACTCCTTCCCTTTCTTCTTTCTGCGGGTGCTGTGCCACGCTTGTCTGCCTCTCCTCCTGAGCCGTGTCGTCCCCTGAGAACCCTCTTCCAGCAACATTGCCCCAAAGGCCCTCAGGGAATGGTGGGTACCATTGATACTCCCTGTGGTGGGGCACCCAGCATGGTGACCCCTGGTAGTACTGACTAGTTGTAGGGTTGAGGTGGTGAAACTGGAGCGGTTGAGAGGCATGTGGATATGTAAAGGACGGATGGAAGGATGAAGGGATAAAAGGACTACTACCATGGGAATGACATGGCACTCTGTTGTGAACATTGGCCGCCTGGGATTTAGCAAGGGTGACCCCAGGAGAATGCATAGGGGGACCAGCGTCTCCAGGGGATTCGTCTTGGTTGTGGTTTACGTAACTATTCTGGTTGCAGGAGTCCTTGGCAGCAGCACATTTTTGTAGCTTTTGGGCTGCCTCTGCAAAGACATTTCAGTCAGGTGAGAGTACACGTGTATCATTTATCAAGAGGAGCAACTGACGGGATCAAACCTTGTGGAGGTGTGGACTGTGCCTTTGGATAGGTCCTGTCCACAATGTTGTTCTTGGGACACTCCTGCAAATTGTCCTGTATCTTCTGCTGATAAGGGGGAAAGAAGAGTCAAAGCGGCCCTTCGCAGTGGTCAGAAAAGTGCAGAGTCTCACTTCTTAGATTCTGTATACTAGTGAAGGTGGTTGAGTAGTTACATGTCTTTGAACATTTAACTTAATTTATGAAACTTTAATGGGACCAGGAATTGAAGAAGAAACAGACGGTACCTTTCTCTGTGTGGCATGTGATTTTTCCTTATGTTTCTGCTGCAAGCGGAGGGCGCTCTGCTCCAAATACCTCTCAAATTGAATCTAGACATCAGAAGGGGCCAAGCAATTGATGAAATTGAGTTTGACAGTGGTACAAATGTTTTCTGAGCACTGCAAAATCAAGTTTCACAAAACAAAATGACAAAAGGTAAACAGATCGTAATTGACTTTGGCTGTCCTGTGGTGAATGTGTAGCGCACCCGAAACGTATTCATGGCTGTGGTTCTGGCTACAAGTTCTCTTAGGATGTCCTGAGCTTTCTCAAACTCCTGCAGGAGCTGCCTGTTCTGCTGCTGAGCCTTGTTCTCCTGCTCCTTCAGCTCATGCAAGCGTTGGTGCAGGTGTGCCGCCTCACTACCATTCACACAAACACACATGCATTACCGCATAGTCCTTCAAAAGGCAGAAACTAAAACAGAGGGTGTTCACTTACAGATGGTAAGCAATGTAGACACTTGACAACTGAGGAAGTGAGGATAGTGATGCCATTTTCTCTTGTTGCTGGGTGAGAAATGTGGGCAGAAGTAGCATTAAAACCTCACACACCTGAGATTTCAGCAAAATAAAATAATCAAAAAGCTGTGCAATATTGTTTCTAAGTACAGTGTGAAAGAGGAAAGAATTCCTGCGTCGATCCTCTAACAAATATTCTGTTTCCACGAAGGCAACATACAAGCGCCGCATATCTGTAACATGGTCTTCTTTAGGGTGCCATCCTCCTAAATCCACAGAGACTCAAAGGCTCAACAAATCTTACCTTATTTTTACGCTGTCTGCCTTTTATCTTAGGAAACTGCTGAAGAATTTTTGATCAGAACTGCACATATGTTTTTGCAGTGTAGCTTTGACTGCAGCCTTGCAGTCAATACAGAGATTACAGGGGATTAAAGTGTGTGCTCAAGGGGAGGGACAAATGTAGAGCCATTCGTGGCCTCAAAGGATTTATTTGTTATCTCACAGTTATAGGAATTTATCATTCTACAACATAAGGATGTACGATCCAACAATTATGAATCCCAAGTTTTATTCATACTCACGCTAGTGCATTGCATTCGTCACCGTTGTTGTTTCATGTACTTGCCTGTTTTTTTTCAGTTTCTTTGTTTTCTTTTAATTAGAGTAGTTAAACATTAAGCAATGTATGTTTGATGTGTTTGTGCATGTCTCTGCATATGATATATGGTGAAAACATGTCCTGTAAGAGAAATATCAGCGATTTCTGCAGTGGTTTTGTGCACTTTCTGCAAATTGAATTTCATGTCGACAACCAAACGATCAATGTTATTTTTCTAGAAATATGCATCGTACATTCACACATTCATACATTGTCATCATCAGACTCCACTGTCGTGTCCTATTTCAAGGAGTAGTCCTGGCCAAATTTCATTGCAGGCCACACCCTGCGCGCTCCGACCACAGGGTGGCAGTATAATGCACTTGGTCAACGACAGAGGAAGAGCGACCACTCTTGTTTGAGGCTTCTTCAGATTAATGTGTAGTAAAGCATTTCCGCCCTCTTCCAGCCTATCCCACGGCCTTTAGGAATGATCCAGCCCCAGAGTGATTCGAGCGCGCTGATTGGCTAAGAGTCTTCGTAATGACGTCTCACCTCTCTGAGGTTTACTCGCCACTGTTCAAAGTGAAGTACTGTATATGTACATGCAGAGTTAAGTATATTTAAGGCGGTGTTTATTGAACATGTTCTCCGACAATGCGTGAAGTTCACTTGTAGCATAAAGACAAACAGCTTGTGCTGTTATACTTTCATTTTAGCTAACTATTAGCAAACCCCGCGCCGGCCACAACCGTCAGACGCCAACACAACACGCTATTTTCTGTTTATGTCAAGTGCTACATCTTTATCGTGCCGCCATGACGTCATGATATACTCCTACATTCTTATATACCACAGGTTTGTACGTTACAGGACATTACAGCTAAAGCTGTGGGACGAAAAGTCGTCGCAACGCAAGTAAATGACAGCACATTTATGACTTTTTGTTTATTTCACAAAGGCATTGATGTTTCTTGATTCTCGCTCTCCTGACGGGCTTTTATTTTGAAATTCTATCGTAAAAATACATTTTAAAAAAACAGCAATAATTAGTATGCAGGTATTGCCAACTATTTTACTGGTGAAAGCAGCAGCAGCACAATTGGCGCATGCTCACTCAGCTAAGCGTTACTCTCTGTGGCATTTGATCAAATTTGCTAAAGGATTTGTAGGCCTAGGCCATTTTGCTCAACAGTCCTCAGACAGCCTCATTCATCCCTCCCCTTGAGATGCTCAATTACTACACTAGATGGTGCAATTCAGATACAATCTACCTCTGCTAAGGCTGACGTGATCATTATGTAAAATTGTAAATCCTACTGTGGCACCCCTGCCAAAATATTTGCTCACCTTTCGAATATTGGCTTGCTGCATGTTGACATTTTGCTCCTTTGTCTGCAAGCTTTGTCATAAGATGCGTGTCAAGCCAAACAAGAGCCACCTGAGGCAGCGAAATAATGATGTGGGGTCCAAGCTGTCAGTGGCTGACACTGAGCTCAAACATCTGCGCTCGAAAAATGTTACCCTCACTCAACAAACCGAGAAGTAAGTCGAGCATTGAGTCTGGCAGCTCACACCCGTAGTTTTGAGGCAAACACTGATTAGTGTTTATTGAGTTTATGAAATCAAACTAGTCACATGTCACATTTCTATTTCAATGTTCTGTTTTTAAAATCCTGCATCAGAATGCGTTACAGACATATTTTACTTATTTTGCTCCCAGAAGGAAGTTCTAAAGACTGTAACCCTTCAGGCTTATCAACAGAATGGCAAAAAAACTGAATTTAGTGGTAGCGAACAATAACATTTTGGAGATAAAATCTGCCAGGAATCTATTTCTCTGTCTGCAGATTGGAGAAGACTGTCAAGTATTTATACCAGGCCAAAGCTGAGCTTTGTAAGGTCAGAACGCGCCTGAAGAAAGAAAGGCACAACACTAAACAGCATGAAAAGAGGATTCACGAATTTGTGAGTGACAAGAAAGATTTCAAGCTAGAAACATGGGGTGCAGAAGAGCAAAGCAAGTTTTTTGTTATTTCTTTGTTTTTGCTGAGCCCCATCTTCCTGTTATCACACCCATGGCCTACATCAGCCCTCCATCCTAACTGCCCGCATGTCTGGTGTGTTTTGCAGGAGAGCATCAACCGCAGTCTGAAGCAACAAAATGAGATCCTCAAACATCAGGTTTGTATAGAAAAATAGTGTAGGTATGACACTACATATATAACTTAATTCTTATCACTTTTATTACATTTCAGTGACTCAGAAATGAGTGGATGACTGACTTTCCTTTTTAATTTCATCATCAATGATCTTGTTTATCTTTCAGCTGGAAAGTCTTCAGGAACAGGTGAAACAAGAAAAGTTTAACCTCCAAGCTACAGAGATGGCACTCCAAAAGCTCAAGGTGATGACCGACATCCTTTACCTCTCTGCTCTCCCTTTGCCAGTATGCACCACATAGCCCGTTTCTTGATAGATGTTTTGTGTTTCCACAGTGTGAGATGGAAAAGACACGGTTAGAGCTGCAGCACAGGGATGATGATATCTGTCAGGTAGGATAGTGCCAGAGCACACAACTAGCTCACACCCCCAACATATGACCACCAGCATTCCAGAAATAACAGCTGTGTGTTCCTACAGGAGGAGTGTTTAGATCACAGAATTATTTTATAACATTAACATCTTTGTCATTCCGCTGTACTAATATGTAAAGGTGTTTTTGTGTGTTTTTAACATTCAGAAAAAATTGCTGCTGAGGCAGTTGGAAGAATCGTCAGAAGAGCACATGAGCTTCTTAAAGGTAGAAGTATTTATTTGTTCTAGACACATTTTAACACATCACATGCGGAAGTAGATCATCATTTTTACACCTAATGAAATGTCTGTCGATGGAAGACTTCACGTCAATTAAACTTCGTGTCTCTCTTTTCGCAGAACCTGAGGTTGAAGAATCAGGAGCTCAGAGAGCAGCTGGAGAGCCATCACGAGGAGTGCTTGTGGTGAGGAAAACCAACTCCCCTCACCCATCCCGTTGCCGAATATGACATTTGCTTTCATGCTGCACTGTCGGTACCCAGGGCTGACATGATGAAAGGAAGTGCAGGACCAGCGTGCCAGCCGCTGTCGTTTGCAGATGAAATGAAGCTGTTGGCTGCTTCAGATGTTGTGAGTCCACTCTATCAAATTAGTGCAGTGATTAATTTTAGTTTAAGGTCTCTGGCAGAACCTCAGGAAGAGAGACAAAACATGCTGGTGTCTAAGAGATGCTTGATTTTCTTGAACGGCTATGAATTGGACATGCCTTTGTGCTCTTACCATCTAAAACTGATAATTTAATGTCCGGCACTATAGAAACCCTCTATCATCGAGAAGCGGCCAAATTCTGAAAGTCCACCGTCAAACTCCAAATGGTATGGCAGCTCTGACCGCCTTTTCTTTGACATATTAAAAGTCTATAATTATCAGATGTATTTCTAAGGGCCGGAGTTGAACGAGGGCCTACAAAGCATTGTCAAAAACTGAAGATTTAGAGACGATTGAGTCTTTTGAAAATGTCATCAATGTCTTGCAACACCTCGTTTTTTTGACATCTTTAATTTGTCTTCTATCTGAAAATTCAAAGGAGAGTTGCCACATGTCGTTGTTCATGTAGCAAATGTTGTTTGCGAGACTGACTCAGGCAAGCAGTACATTTAGGATGAAGAGGAAACGCGAGGAAAATGCAGTGGTGCTTCACTTAGTCAGACAACAACCTGGCTAAGCTAAGGGAGCATCACGCTGGAAGGTGTCTGGAAATGGCGGCGACCTTAGAAAATGGCGCCAAAGCAGGTAATCATTGATAGTTTTTCTCCAGATAGTTAATATCTTTGCACTGAAAGGTGACGTATTGGTGCGTGGAGCCCATCGGTGAGTACGGAACAAAATAAAAGTTGTCCGAAAACACATGTTTGTGCGAGTTATTCTGTTGCAATTCTGTTTGGGTGAGGCCGTGGCGGTGTTGCATGGAGCGCTGCTCAATTTTAAAAGTTTTTGTCAACCCATTTTGTGATGATAGATGACTGAAGTAAGACGTAGTTACGCTCTGCATGTACCTCGTCTTTGCTCAGTCTCAATTTTGGGGGAGTAATGAAAACTAGAGATGTTAGCATAAAAATGTAATATCGGTATCGGATTTTTTTTTTAAACCGATGAAATAAAAACCGATAAAAGTACAATAATGCTTGCGTTACACTGAAATGGTGCCTATGCGCTCCTGAAGCGTTTACCGGCGCACATATCGGTATCGGTTGTTATCGGTATCGGTAAATTGAGAGTTGGACAATATCGGATATCGGCAAAAAAAGCCAATATCGGACATCCCAAGAAAAAACCTTTGCAGTGCAGGGACATAACAGCAGGAAAATACTGAGAGAAAATAAAAACTTTGTTTGCGCAATTGACACAAATTTTCCATGTAAATGGAAAACGATTTTGGTTGTGCTAAGCACAATGGTTTGGTCATTTTATTCAAGAGGTTGCACCTGCTTTTGCACAGAACAAAAAAATATTTGCGCAAGATGATTTCCTCCTTTAAGATTGAAAATATGATTGTGCAGAGAGAGGAGGACATCAGGGTATCCCAGTTAGTCAACGGGGTCCCGCTTTATGCAGTATTTCAAGCAATGTAGCGTTAGAGCATATTAAGAAAATGCATGAGACGTAGCCTATTGCACGATAAGTGTTCCAATCTGGCATCCGCCCCATTGGCTCGCATGAAAAAAGTCCAGATGACAACAAAGGAATCATTGCTGCACTTATTGCAAATTCCTGTAGGGTTCATTAAAATGGAAAAACCTTCCATTTATCTGTGCAGTCGCCCGTCCGCCTGCGGATGGCGGCGGGACGGCGCGCCATGGTGAAAGCGCTCTCTGGTGGTCTACTCTGTCACACCAGGAAAACGTCACACACACACTCACACCGAGAGAGAGAAAGGGAGGGAGGGTGTCATCTTAAGGAGTGATGCGCTGATGGTGTGAGCGGCGGGTGGTGGGCGTTAATTTGGCGCTGATTGATGATCGAATCGCTGCTCGCATCCGCTGGAGCGAATGTGTGAGTGTCTACTTAGCGTGTGTGTGTGTGTGTTTGGTGTGTGCGCGCGCTGACCGACTGAGGCTGTGAGGCGGACGCTGCGATGGTCTCGCCGCTGAGATGCTGATGACAGGCCGAACCCTGGGCAGCTCTACTTACCGTGGAACAGCCCCCAGGCGCTGATCCAGAGGAGAGGAGAGGAGAACGTTACGGGCGGTCCCCCGACATCCTTCTTCCGGCGGAGGGGAACCTCGCGCGGCTGTTCTGGTGGCTGAGGTGGCGGCATGTTCTGAGCGGAGCTGCGGTGGCGGGATGAAGGCGCCGAGGCGGACGCATCTCCTCGGCCGCCTGTGCGTGTGTGGAGTCGGTCTGCTGACGCTCGGCTGGATCCTCGATCTCCACCACGGCACAGGTGATTGTCTGCACGTCCACAAACGTGCCCTCACTTTGAGTTCACCCGTATTTATGAGCTCAGAAAAGACATCAGTGGTCGTGTTATGTCTTTACGAGATGAAGATGTAGCCGGTGCAGGCAAAATATTTGTGTTTATGTAAATGAAGGCGTGCGTGTTTGTGTTTATGCAAATTCTCAACAGGATCCTCAACAGATGATGCTGTCTGGGCCAGGAGGGAGCTCAGCGAGGAGCAGGGAGAAGTCAACCACACGCAAAACACACTCTCTGGGGCTGGTAGGACTATTTGTGTATTATAACTACCCGTTTCTATTTGTGTGTGTACACTATGTGTGTTAATGCTGGGGTAATGTTGCTTTGCTGTCTCACCAACGACAAAGACAGACGTCTCTCTAATTTTAGGATTTGTTCTATTATTAAACATGTCTTGATACTAACATTCTTAGTTTTAGCAAGAGACTATATCAGAAATGTGCTCTTTACATACTACAGAGGGTGTGTGTGTGTGCGCGCGCCTGTGTGTGCGTGTGTAAAATAAAGACAACGTCATACATCGCAATGTTACATCTGTCTGCATCTGAAGTCTTCGTCTGTCAGTCTGTCTGTCTGTCTTCGCGTCTTCAAACCCCGCACATGGATGCTTGAACACAGTTGGGCCTTTGAGGACCTTGTTGCTAGGAAACTGAATGCTGAATTTGTGGTTGGCTCCTGGTTGGCTCAGGAGCTGTTCAAAGTGCCTGAACCTCTGCAAAGGACTGTCTGATTCGTGTCCTCTCTCCAGGTGCTGTTAGGTTTTTTTTTGTGGCACACAGAGAAATGTTGTCGTCCACAGAAAGGCAGAAGATGGAGGATCCAGTTGGTAGAGTGTGTTTGACACCACTCGGGTACCGGGAGAACTTCTTCCGAGGGAGCTTTTAAGTGTTTGGTTGTTGAGTGTTGCCCGAAAGGCGGCTTGGTCTGCGTGTCCTCTCAAAATCATGTGACAGGTCATATCACATGATGGCTGCACCGCTGCTTCTGAACAATGTGGCTTCTGTGTTGGATCCTGTGCAATTTTGCAAAATTTGCAATCATTAAACCCCAAAAATAGAATTCTTTGTAGTTGGGGCAACATACAAAGACAACTAGACTGTTCCATGGTCCCATTACTGTAAATAATGCACATTTTGTCTGCGTCAAGCCACAAGTTGTATCATTTTCTGAGGCGGGCCAAAATATCCAAATGATACATCATAATATATGATATACAGATTTTAATAGAAAAATGCAGAAAACTGTTCCATCACTGTAACGACAAGCCACAGGGGCGCCAGTTGCTAGGACAACAGGACACACGTCTCACTGGAATGCGCACACACACACACACACACACACACAAGGTGATGAGAGCTTACCGTCTCACTGTTTCATGTGTAAATGATTTAGGTGTCCCCTGTACCATTCATGCCCAGCAGCTCATCAAACTGACTCCATCTCCCTGCCTCTGTCCCTGTCGTCCACAGCTGTCCACGAGTTTCCGGAAGACGCCTTCACTCCTGAGCAGAGGAGACAAGGAGCGGTACTCCTCCATGTTCTCTGTGTGAGTACGCTGGAGAGCCTCACTTTGAGATTCAGTTTTTTTGAGAAAAATATTGATCTTTTTGTACCATTTGTGTTTGTCCCCTCTTGTCCAGGCCATCTACATGTTTCACGCTCTGGCCATTGTGTGCGACATATATTTTGTCCCTTCATTGGAAAAGATATCACAGGTATGAACGCCTCATTCCCAGTACAACCACATAAAAGACAATACTGGATATGTGTGTGTCCATCTTCTGACAAACTTCACCCACTGTTCTCTACCTAGAATCTTCAGCTCAGCCAGGATGTTGCTGGGGCAACCTTCATGGCTGCCGGGAGCTCTGCCCCGGAGCTCTTCACCTCTCTGATTGGTGAGTGTATCGCCGCTCCTATTTAATCACTCATTGCCCTGTCTGCCCCATCAGCCGCCCACTCAAGTGCAATCATATTCTGCGCACACAACCTCTTCCCAATTGAGGATCTAGAGAGGTCAAGTGCGAGAAGTTCCGATGGTTAGACGTGATTTTTTGGTGTCTTCTGTGTCTTGGTGTGTGTGTATATGCGTGTGTGTTTAGGGGTGTTTATCACTAAGGGAGATGTGGGCGTTGGGACCATCGTGGGATCTGCCGTCTTTAACATCCTGGTCATCATCGGCCTTTGTGGCATCTTCTCTGCGCAGGTTATTTCACAAACACACACACACACACAAGCGTAGAGAGTCCAACCCCCCACAGAGACGCTCAGCCTCGATCTCCTCTTTTTCCATTCACTCATTCCCTGTGTCTCCTCTCTCCAGCCCATCACTCTCAGCTGGTGGCCTCTGTTTCGTGACGCTGTCTTCTACATCCTCTCCATTGTGGTGCTCATCTTGGTGAGAGATTCCTGCAAAAACATCCATCACCGATAAGATATCGGTGTTTCGAGAGCTACCGGCGTGATTCCTGTTAAGATTGAAAGGTTGCGAGGCGTAATACGAGTGTGTCTCCATTTTTCATTTTCAGGTGATCTGTGATGAAAAGGTCGAGTGGTAAGAATGTGATGGATATTCCTCTTGTTGTTGTTGTTTGGGTGGCACATGTTGCATGGAACTGACGTGTTTTCCGTGTGTGTGTGTGTCTGTTTGTGTGTGGGTGCAGGTGGGAGACCATCATCCTCATCTCCATGTATGGAGTCTACATCATCATCATGAAGTGAGACTCCCGCTTTCCTCTGGTTTTGTCTCAGAAAGGTCAGATTTCCATTCTGTCACAATGAGTGCTGTGTGTGCGTGTGCGTGTGCGTGTGTGTGTGTGTGTGTGTCTAGGTTCAACAGATCCCTGTGTAATTTGGTGGAGAGCCACTGCAGTCGCGCTGGTCAGCCGTGCTTGAGCAGCCTACGCCGGACAACAGCTGTTGGAAACATAGGAGACAGTGACACGGACATGGTGCCTCTGAAGCCAGGTGTGTGTGTCTGTATGTATGTGTGTGTGTGTGTGTGTGTGTGGTTGGTTGGTTATCAGTCCCCGTAACAGAGTTTCTACTGCCTGTCAAATCCATTTCTGTTCCCCAGTGTGTTCACCACAAACTGAAATAGCGCTGGTCCACTTATCTCTGTCTCTATCACTTTCCTTGTCTTTGTCTCTCTCTTTCTCTCTCTCTCTCTCTCTCTGTCTGCATGTGCTTGTGTATGTGTGTGTGTGTGATAGAGAGACACCCTCTGACTGCTCTTCTGGTCTCTTCCCACTCAGACTCGTGCGTGGTTGCCGGCCAGGACTCGGGTGCAGCGATGGCGGACGAGCTGATGAACCCGCAGCAGCTCTCCTTCTC
>OMPJ01007051.1:330-23241 GCA_900312935.1 Carapus acus | reverse complement strand
TCTCTCATTTGTTGCCTCAGTCATACACATGCATATGCGCATATGCACACACATACACACACACACACACACACACACACACAAACAGACCCTCTCCTCAGAGCTGCATTGCAGGGGCACGGGCCTAAAAGGAAGGGCAGTCTGTATGAGCCCCGTGGGTGAGGAGCGAGGAAGCACGGTCTGACTGAAAACACCTGCACGCTGCACAGAGAGAGCCATCCAACACACAGTCATGAATGCACACTTTCACACAAACACACAGTATAAACACACACACCAAGTATTGCCCTCTCTCTCTCTCTTGCTCTCTCTTGCTCCCTCTCTCACTCTCTCTTGCTCCCTCTCTCGCTCTTTCTCAACCAAATAGTGCATAAATCTGTGTGAATGGATTCAGGATTGCAGTGCTGCAGGGGCCAGCTGCTCTCAGCCGAGTTTTCAGATATACTTCACCAGTCAGAGAGCGATGAGATAGAGATGGAGAGGACCCAAAAAAGCTTTTCTCACCCGCAGAAACGTTCTCTCTCTCTCTCTCCCTCCCTCTCTCACCCTTTCCTTCTCCGTGTCCGTCCCTCAACCTGCTCGCTCGCCTGTCTCACACACACTGAGCTTTTTGTGCCTATCGGCTGTGCAAGCACGGGTGAGCGCTTTCCTCGGCTTGCCAGTGGTCCCTCATCGTCAGGCATCGTCATGGGAACGGCGGTGGAGGAGTGGGGGTTGAGAGGAATTGAAGGGTAGTTGCGGAGGTGTGAACAGCAACAAAAAAATATCTATTGGGTGCATGTTGCATATTACTTACATGACATGATTACGTGATTACTATATTAATCACATAGTTGATTACCATAGTAATCACTCAGTTGTATGTGACATGTAAGTGTAACATACAACTCACTCATACATAATGTCCATCCACTAATCTCACTCACTCACACACACACACACGCACACACACACAATCCACAGCAGGGTGTTGTTTCTAATCAAATCAGGCCTGGTTAGCGCTGCCTCGACAGACACCCGGTGTCACTGCCACTCAGGTTAGCACGTGTGGCCTCAGTTAGTTTTCGCATGTTTGGTTGGGCAGGCGGCCACGGCGCTCCAACAGCCATTAGGAAGCCTAGCGGGAGAGATGAGCCAAGCCTCTCTCTCACTCACTCTCTCGCTCTCCCTCTCTCTCTCTCTCTGGCTCTGCAGGAAGACGGCGTTGTTACAGTCAGAGACTGCTGGGCGCCGTCCAAGACCATCCTCCAATGTTTCAGCACCTGACACAGCGGCACTTCTACGGCTCCATTGTGGGTGATGATGGGAATGAGGGCTGATGTGGGGAGGAGATAGGCGGCGGCGACTTATTGTGGAGTATTCTGTGTGCGTGCGTGTGTGTGTGTGTGTGCGTGTGTGTGTCTTTATTGATGTTCTCACTTTTGTCTAAACAGGAAATGATATCTGTCTTTGTTATTGTCCAAAAGGAAGCTTGCAGTGCCGCTGGGGAGAGGGAGAGGTGGGGCAGAAAGATATAAAAAGACGGATTGTGTGATGATGCAGAAAAGAAAAACGGGATTTGAGGAGAGTTTTCTCTCCTCCCCTTGTGGTAGGACAATACTTGTATGTTCAGCAGCAAAACGTCAGTCTCAAGTCTCTGCCGTCTGCTCTGACGTCAGAGTGCGTCCCAGCTGGGATTTGGACAGCGGTTATTGATTCCACCTCACTTGCGTTGGTGTGTGAGCTTCCTAGGTTGAAAAACACATACTTTTATGGTCAGTAACTACATCTCTTCCACCTCAAATCGATAGTCGGGTAAGTAGCAGTTCTAGGGATGAGCGTTTGTGGTGTGTGTTCACATATGCGCTTCGCATTTAGGAGTGCGTCGCTGTGTTTGTGTGTGTGTGTGTGTGTGTGAGAAAGGGGGGAGAGAGAGAGAGAAAGAGAGAGGTGAAGCTGGTGGTCACCTTCTGCCCGCATTAGCCAGTTAGAATCTTTCTATGGATTCCCTGTGTAACTCCTTTCAAATTTAAGCGTCGACTCAAACACACACACATGCACATGCGTGCGCAGGCGCACACAGCGTCGACGTCCCTGACGCCAGATCCTATTCATCAAGCCCTCATAGCTGCACCCTGTCGACCTCCAGGCCTGGTTCTGTAGGCCCGAGTCCAGGGCCTGGAGTTCTGGGCTCCCCGCCAGTCTGTCGTGGCACGAGGCCCAGTGCCAGCCGTCCTTCAGCTTTGATGTGAGCTGGAGAACCAAATGGTGGCAGAGGTGCAGGATGCTTCTCAAGACTGCGCGGTGCAGGTCGGTAAGCTTTTCTAGCTAACTATCCGAAGCTAGCATCTCCGTCACCTTAGCATACCCATATGATGAAGGATTCCATCAGCCATTTTGTTTTGATTTGATCAAAGATCCAGTTCTCAGTTATGATCTGGAGGAATGACAATTTTGGTATGCTAATATGATTAAGTGGGTTTAATTGTTAAGTTTGGAGCACACCTAGTGCACTGTCTAATTAACACACTGATAAATTTGCACCTTTATTATTCCACATGCTGAGCTCTCATTTGTCAGATTTTTGCAGCGCTGAGGAGTGAAATATGGCCCTCTTGGACACGGTGGGCTTGGGGGATTGATTACATTGGAGCGGAGCAGGCAGAGGCTGTGAAGTGTTGACTTATGTCTTGTTTCAGAGCTCAGCGCCAGCCCGTGTCTACATGGACAGGTTAGCACAACTCTCACTCACTCTCAACCTCAACACGGAGCCCTGCAGCACTCCTTTTTTTTTTTTTTTTTTTTTTTAATTGGGAGAAACTTGTGCACAAGTCGTTGCGACAGACTTTAGCGGTGCAAGAACAACATCCAGGTTTCAAACATAACAAATGCTGATCCGGACCCAAGCCCTGATGGACAGTGGTTGGATGTTTTTCGCTATGATGTGAATTATGAGGGGGAAAGTGTGTGCATGTGGCCATGTGTGTGTGTGTTCTGATCAAATCACGGCTGCAGTTATGCTAACCGTTCTCTGACCTTGGTGTTTGTCAGAAGAGGAAATGGTTTTTGCCAGAACGCTGGACCGCCGCATCATGTAGCAGCTCTGTGCTCACTCTCAGCCTTCAATTATTACCCATTATTATAGGTGTTATGATTATTTCTACTTCTGTTTTGCGTCAGACATCGCGTTCTTATATCCTGACCAAACAGTGGAAATGTGACCTGAATGTCAAATGAATGTTGTTTGGCATGGGTTCCAAGACAAGAGAAAACAGTAACACAATCATTTGGAGCCAATTTGTACCCATATTATCGTTTATTTTACCCACATTTTGCAAATGTGCACCTTGTGTTCATCTTAATGTTACCATTATTGTCCTTTCTGTTTGTTTTGCCCTCTTTGTACTTTATTTGTGTGGCATAGCTTTGTCTCATTTTCCTGCTTCTACCATTTCATAGCCTTGGTTTTTGCCTTACTCATGCCTTATTTATAGCTAAGCAATAGCTGTCGCTGTATTTGTACATTGCCTGTAGCTTATTTTTACACTCTGTACATTATTTTTTGTTTGCCACCAGGTCAAAGTGATTGCTCACAGGAAGTGTGAATATTTGGCGAGCAGACGTGGGCCCGTATATGGGGACGCTCACCTTAAAGAGGTGTGAGCTTTATAGGGGAAAGAGCAGAACATTAGCGGCACATAAAGTTACTAATTTCTTTTTTCCGTGGACTTGGTCTTTGTTGGTAACCCACAAAGCCCTCAGTGTAAATCTGTCTACACAGCTGGCTTCATCAACGGATTTTAACGAGCGTGCTAACTAGTTGCCACCTACCTCGACTTGCAAAAATCTTCCTGCCAAATTTGAAAATGTAGAAATATGTGGTCTCATTTGCTCTGTGTCTCCCACATTCTTCCTCTCTCTCTGCTCCTCTGCGTTCGTTTGAGTACCCTCTGATGTTGCGGAGAGGTGAGGCAAGCAATGCAGCAGGGCACTTGAGCTTGGCGCTCACCTGTAGTAAGAACATGATGGCTGGAACCCCTGCTGTTCAGTTTGCCATGTTAGATTTGAGGGTGGCCTACAGCACTTCCTTCGCTGATGTTTGTTGTTTGCTGGTGACACAAATTAAGAAAACAGCCTCATCTCTGTAAACTTTAAATCCAACAACATCATATTCAGGTCGGTGGGAGCCCTGTCTGAGTGTCTGCGCAGCTATTGTGTAGAGGCATTGCAGTACAGTCAAGGGTGGACCTTCCTGCAGAGATGATGTCTGTGTGTGTATGTCTGTGTGTGCATGGTTGTGTGTGTGTGTGTGTGCCTGATGCACAAACATTAACTGACACTGCTAAAAGACTGCAGTGTGTCCCCAGGGAACGACTTTTGTGTAGCCCACAAAGGCTTCGTGGGGTGACAGGATCAAACAGCTACTGGGTCTGACCTGGCACTCCGCTCCCTGTGGGGCCCAACCACACACTCACACACACACAAGCACACACGCACACATGCACGCATGCCAAGCAACACAAAACACGCAACACAACACAACCTCCACCCACATAAAGACAGTATCTTGTGCCAAAGCACAACAATAAGAGAGCAATTACCAAACCATCCTGGGGATGCAGAGATCCCATTAATACACGTTAGAAAAGTAGGAGGGGATGGACTGGAGGAGAGGGTCCCCGCAAGATGTGTAAAGGCTCCAGGGTCAGACGCGTACGTTCCTCACCACACTGCATAGGTCTTCACTTGGTTCTCAAGTGGAAAGTCTCGGCAGCTCAGCTCAGCTCAGCTCAGTCCGACATGCCGTCCGAGCAGCACAGTGATTCCTCACTGTCCTGTGAAGGTGAACATGTTTTCACATCTGTGAGCAATAAGGCTGCAGCTCCATACTATTTCTGCTCAGGGAACACACACACACACACACACACACACACACACACACACACACTACAAACAACTCCTCAGCTGTTTACCTTTCCAACTGCAATCATCTGAGGCGATATCCTCTGTTCTGCAGCCATGCAGCTGTGCAAAAAAAAAAAAAAAAAAAAGCTACAGCCATTGGCCGGGACCACGAGAGAGATGCAGATAATTCATCACCCTGCGGTGAAAAACACTCGGTATGCTGGGATTAAAGTTGGAGGGACGACAACAGCAATTGAACTCATCGATTTCTCTCCCTCAAGTTTCAGTATGACAGCAATTATATGGTTTGGACATTAGCTGGCTTTCTCTGCTCACTCGTGCACACAAACACACACACACACACATACTGGACAAAGGCCTCAGTCATGCACAGTGAATTATTCTGACCTCTATGTATAACCTTTCTATTCGCAGTCCGAGCTGTACCCTGTTGAAACAACTCGTGGCTCTGGCGGTTTTGGTGGCGAGGTGGTGGGGTTGGTGGGGCGAGGGGGGCACAGTACTAAGCGTCTGATCCAGTCCAGACCAAGTGCGACGTCACACCATGCCGTTCGCCTAGCCTCCTTCTCGAAGACGCATAACCGCAGTTCCAAATAGCTGCCGAGCTATTCTGGCTCCGGTTCTGGTTCTGGCCCGTTTACTGTGTTATGAGACTTTTACTGTAAAGAGCAGCGGAATGGAACAAGCTCCTTTCTGGCTGCCGGCACTGAGCTTTGCCAGAGCTGCAGCACTGACAGCTTGCCCATTCTGCTCTCTGAGGCTTCACTAGATGACGCCAGCGCCCACCGGAGCGATCAGCCTCCCCCCCGACCTTTGCCCTCTTCATCCTCTCCATGCATTGTTTACACATGGCGGCCATTACCCTCAGGCCTCAGATACACTGCGAGAGTGCAACTATTCTAATGGACTGCCTCCATCTAACCTGAAATTCACCCATCATCATGACCATTGCATTGTCAGAAAAAAGGAATGGGGGGGGCGGAGATTAGGCTGGGGTTTTGTCTCGCAGATGGTAAAATGTGGCGTAAAAGTATTACATCAATATCTGTGTTTTGGCTCCAGTTGGACATTAATTCGGCCTTTTCCACTGCAGGGGCCGAATCAACAAAATATTTATGAAACTGCAAAGTTGCGGTGAGAGGATTTGGCAAGTGGAGGGGGAGTGGCTGCTGCTCTTGGAGCAGCTGCTTTGTTTTAGGAAAACAAAACTTGTCACATAATCATCCCAAAGAGTTCACTTGGATTGTTTACGGGACTGATGGAAGAGTGGAGTGTGCCTCTCTGCAGCCAGCCTGTGCTCTACCTCGTCGTAATTGTCACCTTGGAGCTGGCAGTGGCACGTGTGCCCGATTGTTCCCTCGCACGGCATGAGGAGGCAATTGCCTGTTCAACCTTTAGGAAAAGTGAAATCTAGTGGTGACGAATGCCGTAAACATTTGTCACAGTTTATTTCGAGGGAAGACGAGGAGGTGGACGGATGAATCAAGGGACGGGTGGAGGTGAGGAGGCGGTTTGGGTCTGTTTCGACTCCGAGTCCAATAGCTCAACTGCAAAACGTCGGAGCGGACGCGTCGATCCCCACTCCATCTCCTCGGCATGTTTGTACAGTCAGAAGCCTATAAAAATGCCCCTTGCGGTGAGGACTTAATTGTGTGTGCAAACCCAAATCACCACCTTATTGCCACGGCAACCGCAAGGCTAAAAAAGACGGTGTTGTTCCGCAGTGGAGTGGCCGTGTAAATATTGACACAGTTGCCCGCATTATCTAGCCGGCTGGGGGTGGTGGTGGAGGGTAGGTGGTGGTGGATGGGGCCGTGGGGGGGCTAGTGGGAGACAGATCAGCTAGGATGGCCGTTCCGGTTTTGGCGAGGGTCCTCCGTGCATGCTTGTCTCCTGTGAGTTTGTGTGTGTGTGTGTGTCGGCCAAACTGTACCTGTGCACCTGTGGGTTTAGTTTCCTAACTGCACCTGGGCGTGTGTTTGTGTTTACGTGGCGGAGGAGTTTGACATCCCTGGTCTCCTGGGCGGCTGTGGAGGCCTGAGCAGAGCCGCTGACCTTCACACACAGAGGAGAGGCTGTGCTGACGGCACATTTCACGTCCTCATAAACCAGGCCGCTGACAGAAGCTTCAAATATATCACAGCTTTGGCAGGCCCTCACTTCTCCTCCTCCTGTTCCCTCCCTCTCTCACTTTACTGCTCTGTCTCCCTCTTCCTCTCTCCCTATTGCCTGTCTCTCTCTGCCACTCCCTAATGTAAACACTTCTCATGACATACATGCAGGAGTCGTGCGCACCTTCACGTGCACGGGCGCACACGTGGGCGATGGACTGGGTCACATATGGGAAGCACTGTGCCGCTCGGTGTCGGTTTACCAGCGTAAATATTTGGCCGTGTCAGGAGCGTTTAGACTGTAATGGCAGCCCTTCTCCACCTCCTCCTCTTCCTCCTCCTCCTCTCACAAGCTTTTCCCTAGCTCCTCGTTGCTCCTCTCTCCTCCGACCCTCGTTTCTCCTCTTTGCTCTTTCCTCTCTCGAGCTCCAGCAGTCTCCAGATGGGCTGCAGTCTTACTCCAGATGGGCCCGGTCCAGCCCCAATCGCAGAGAAATCTCCCCCCTTTTCCCATCCCGGCCACACGGCGTGATTAATCATTCTACTAACCGATCTCCTGTCACGGATATGAGAGCTGCCTCCTCTGTCAGGACGTCTCCCAAAGAACTCAAACCAGGTCTCGGTGTGCAACAGGCCTGACATGGGCTTTGCCTGGTTTGTCCTTTAATTTCCACTGATGAAGAGAGCACAGAAGAGCAAATGAATAAGAGTGACGCTGAGAGGATATCAGGGTTTATCCATACAGGAAAACTCGCTAAGCCATCCTGAACGCAAGGTAGTTTGAGGAAATTGTTAAAACACGTTTGTGCTGGTTTTACAGTTGATATTTATTGAAACAAAGAGCATGGAGCCAATTTGTAAAAAGTATCAGTTAACAAAATATCAGCTATAACACGGTAACGCTTAACAAACCTCAAATTCATGGACAAGCTTATAAATACACAGAGCTGCATCGAAAAGACAGAGAGAATCATCACAGGGACAGCGAGTGTTTAAGTGAGTGGTATTTAAACCGCGCCGTCAGCCCGGCAACCCCAAACCGTGACGAGAGCTTGATTATTGCAAGCCCGAACGCGGGTGAGGAGACAATAGGGATTGTTGTGTTTTAACTGTTGGAACGATAAGGTGCATTTCCCTTTAACCAAAGAATAAAAAAGAGAGGACAACACAGAGAAGAGATGCAATTGTGAGAACCAAATTTTGTGTAAAAGTGATAAAAAAAATGCTCTGAGGGGAAAGAGGTCGGGGTGTTGATATTGATCGCTGACAGCAATGTTGGTGTTCTGCACCAGGTTAAGATGGAGGATCTGGTTAAAGAAAATAAATACATAGAGTTTACTGATTGGTTGGATAGACATACTATATACAGAGAGTGTGGAATTTTCCAGCACTATTACCAAAACGTTGCCCATATATACTCAGACCAGGTACGTACTGCAGGATAATGATATGTGGATAAATCGGTGTTAATACGGGAGGAAAAGATGTTGACTATATTGGTGAGATACTCGCTGGAAGAGGAGAGGACACGCTGTGGGCAAAGACAGCTGGACAGACAGGTTAGAGGGACGGATCCAAGCCTCGGCTCTCAAAGTGCATAATGGAGGAGGGCCTCGTTGCAGCCCCTGGGGGGCGCCGGAGACGCTTCTGGGACTGCTTCATGACAGGGCCCAGTCCCCGAAAAACAGCCTCGCATTGTACCCATTGTACTCCGAGTACCAATAGTATTCCTTTATCGTCAGGAAGAGGGTGAGAGTGGGGGGGGTTGGGCTGGGCAGGAGGACAGGGTCTGTCCTCCTGTCCGGGTGGAGTCCCTCTTTTCTTTACTCCCTCCCTCCCTATCTCCCTCCCTCAGTCCATCCTATCCAGAGACAGGAACCTGTGGGCACTCTGCTCTCCACGCAGCCATTCAGAAACCTCGAAGGTCAGACATTTTAATGGACAGACTACCCGCACTATCAAATTATTGTCTGCTTTTGGGGAGGTGGATGCATGACCCATTTTAGCTGTTACTGGCATGAGGAGAATCAGGGAGGCATCGCATTTTTCGCTGCAAACCAGTATTAGGCACTTGAAAAACCTTGTTGACTTAAAAAAAATCAGCTGGCAATGACCGGGCTGGCATTAAAAAAGGTAAGAATTTGAAAATAAATATGTCACGCTACCCTCCGTTTGTGAAGATGTGTGATCTGCGTGAAAACGAGGAGGAAGAGTCAGTCTTTCTGCAAAGGCATAGTTGTTTAACTCTATAAATATAATTTATATAGTTTCTTTCTTTCATTCTCTGTGTCCCACTCCTGCGTTTCTCTGCTCGTGAATGCGCAGATCTAGGCCCGTCGTCTGCCAGCGAGCCTATACACACAAATGCGCGTGCACACACACAGACACACACACCTACACACACACTCACACATGCGCCAACGCAAACACACACGTATACACAGACGCACTCTCCCTCACTTGCAGACGAACTGGTCTACGATTCGGGTGCAACGCTTGCACTTGACGTAACAGCACCAGTGGAACTTGCAGTGACAGCGCTCCACCAGCTGGGCCTTGTACTGGTCGTAGCCGCGCCCGCAGCACATCAGCTCGCAGCCGTCCATGCCCTCCGACGTCTTGTTGCACAGTCGGCCCACCGTGCCCAGCGAGCCCGTGCTCTGGTTCTTCAGGCAGTAGTCCGGGCTGGACTCGATGTAGACCAGGTCGTGGCTAGTGGGCGTGTTGAACTTGCTGTGCATCTGCACCAGCTTGCCGCGTGAGTTGAGCTTCATGGCGGCGGCGCTGTCATACTTCTCTTTCAGCGCGTCGCCCACCTTGCGGAAGTCGGCCAGCTGCAGCCAGCAGGTCTTCAGGCTGCATGAGCCTGACACGCCATGGCACTTGCAGGAGACGTGGGCTAGGTCCGACACCGTCTGACAGAGGGAAAAGACATGACATGGTTATGAAGGACAGATGGACGCACACGGACTTCACATGTGCTCAGTATGGCGCCTCATTGCATCGTCTATATAATTTCATATGTCGTTATGAAGGACAGCTTGATCCTGTCCATGTCTTATGAACAAAGGCTCTCCACAGGTTGAGAGAGAACATCCTGGCAGCACATATTTGGCAGCATGTGTGTTTCCTTTGAGGCGTTCTGGAAAACACCACAGACCCCCGAGCCGTCTCGGAAGATTCCATCTCTCTCCAGATCAAAGCTCCAGGAAAGAAGAGCTGCTGCTGCACAGATGATCAGTGGGAGCTGATGGACCTGGTCTACATCGCCTCCATCTCTCACTATAGCCATCATCCGCTGGCCCCGACCCGTGTTGTCCTTACCCTCCTTCCGGCCTCGTTGTTGTGCAGGTTCATCAGCAGACGAGCGCTCTCGTAGGAGCCCTTTGGGTAGCTCTTCTCCCGCTCCCGCGCATCCACAAACTCCTTGGAGAAGCGGTAGCCGTAGTTGAGGTTGTCACCACAGCCTCCCCAGAGCCAGTCTCTGGGTAGGTCCTTCGGCCGCGCCGCCCGGCTGCAACCACAACTGGACAGCTCGCCTTCTCTGCAGGCGCGGCTGACCGCATTCACCACCCCCGCCGCGCTGATGGCGTACGTGAACGCCGTTTCTCGGCTTCCTGCGGACACACACCCGGACAAAGAGAGTAACACACATGTTATAATGGTGCGTCACTTTCGAGTCTGCTGCCGCACCTTTACCATTCTCGTCCGCTGCTTGACGTGCGTCTATGTAAGACTATGTGACCGCACTACATTCTGGTGTGTGATGGCATGTGACCACCTTTGCCATTCGCCAAAATTACAGAGCGCCTCAACTGAGTGTTGAGGAATCCTCAGCACCAACACTGTGCAATCTTGTTTGTGGTGTTTGGGACTTAGCCAAAGTGAAGACAGCGCCCTCTTGTGATAAAAAGTATTAGCACCTAGGAGCTGGTTCACCAAAAATCAAGAGCGAGTCCTCTCTCTCTTTCTATCCTTTACATGTGACGGACCCCACGGCCGTCACTCATTAGTGTTTGCCAGCCCACTCACCCTCTCTCCTCAGTAAGAATCACTCTGCTGGGACAAAAGGTTCAGGGACAGCAAAAAAAAAACCTACGCGGAGCACTTTTTCTCGTTCGCCAACTGGTCAATCCATTATTGCTCCAAACACACCCGCAGGCTGTGGGTCCGAAAACTGAGAAGGGGAGATAAGTGACTTGAAAAAAAAAAAAGGAGGGAAAGAAGTGACGCGGTGTGTTGACATTGAAGACGGAGAGCGGCTACAAAATAAAAACGCACAGCTCATATACCTGCCGGCCAAACCCTTAGAGGGCGAGCATTAACGAGAAAAACAGAGAGAGAGAGGGAGGGAGAAAAAACGGGAGAGAGAGAGAGAAAAGGGGGGGGCAGTAATTTGGAGAGAAAAAGGGTGAGAGCAAGAAAGAGTAAGAGAGGAGGAGATAGGTCTAAAGACAGACAACGCTCGATGGAAACTAAGACACACAGCAAGACCCTCAAGGCCAACGAAGAAAATGAAGACATTGATTGGCTCACTGGGCCCTGTCAAAGAAATGTGGAGGGTGGGGGGGACTTTGTCCTTATTCGACGTTTTGAACCAGCAAAGGGTTAGAGGGTCGATTACGTAAACTGTGGACAGGCGAGCTGCCGACCTCCAAGCTGCCTCCTCGCTCGCTCCAACAGCAGCAGCTCAGCCCGAGCTCAGTGGCGGCGGGCTGGCCGCCAAACGGGAACATGGAGGAGGACGTGTGGAGGGGGACACGACTATATGGTCTAGAACGCGTGGAGACTGGAGTTAAGTTGGGACAGACCAGACGTGGAGGAGGAGATTGAGGAGGGAGAGGGTGAGAGGTGGTGGTAAAGGTGTAGTCTGAATGGGGAGTGATGTGAAGGGAGGAAACCTGGCAGCCGCACGGAGCATGGGACAAGCGAAAAGCTATTTGTCAAAATAACAACACACACTCACAGCCCGGAGTGTGTGTGAGTATAGCACAGTACTGAACAAACCAATCTGACAGCCAAGTGATTCGACTTTATGAGTGGTGACTGTTAGAAACACAGAATGGGATGTGTTTAGGATCCGCCCAACTAAGAGCCACCTTTAGGTGCCATCAGTGACAACAGCAATGATCATTTATATCTTAATTTTTGTATGTTCTGATTTATTGCCATAATGTGTCTTTATATCTGGGGGTAGCAAACACCGAGACACAAACACAACTAACACACACCAGCCTATAGTGACGGCTCAGATTCACACTCACTCCTACGGTGCAGTTAAAAACACACACACACACACACACACAGAGTATAGGTGTGTGTGTGTTTAGAGGGTTGCTAGATATAGCAGGCCAAAGCCACGTACATCTTGTCCAGCGACCTCACCCACCAACTGTTGCCCTCGCACAGCTGCTCAGAATCCGCACAACCACCAACCCACACACCCACACACACACACTGCCACTCACCTATTTGCATGACCCGCCCAAACACAGAGGAGTTGTCCACTGTAGAGCAGTTCCAGCGTCGGTGTCTGAACTGGTACTGGCACTCTCGGATGCCTGTCTTTGCGCCCTCGCCGATGTACTGCATGTGGTCCTGGTACAGCTGGCACAGCTTCTTCTGGCCCTGTGACAGCCCAACCAGCTGGCTGCAGAGAGGCTGGGCGCCGATTATGTAGGCCTCGGGGATCAGCAGCGGGTTCATGGCCAGAGACCTGAATACAATCAAGCGAGAAGGTTGGGTGGTCAAAGGGTTCACACGAAAAAAGCAGCTGATTTAACTCAAAATACTCTGGCAAGGCTCATGTCACATCTTTTCCCCCCCTTTTTGTAGTCTTTAACAACTCAATGCAGATACAGTGCGTGTGTGTGTGTGAGTAGTTTGGGATTTAAGACGAAAAATAGGTGGCTGTGTTCCTTGCAATCTTAACTGTCTAGCTTTCTATCCATTATGACCACTTGTGTCTGAGGCAACAGAATGACAGTGACACAAAACGCGCATAAAGGCTCAAAACACACAGAGGGGCAAGGTGAGTATTCCACGGGTCAGAGCAGGGATTACCGAGGTGAAATGATTCGGTGAAACTGAGAGAGGTGGGGAGAACAAAAAAGAAAAACAATTACACATGAAAAAGGCTCACAGACAGGCAGGCCAAGAGTGAGACATTCAGAGAGCGAGGAAGAAAAAAAATACTCAGAAGTTGAGATAGATTAAGTGGAGAAAGATAGAGGGGAGAGGGAGGGAGGGAGAGAGAGAGACAGACAGACGGGCAGACAGGCAGACAGACAGACGAAGACGAGCTTCACTATGAGCATCTGGTTCCAGGCCACAGGACAATTAGAGCAGCCCATCCCGAGTCCCAGGAGAGAGACAATTAACCCCCAGTGTAACCTGATCCACTGGGGAAATTTGGCTGCCAGGGAACACGCGCGCGCACACACACACACACACACGCACACGCACACGCACACACACACACACACACACACACACACACACACACACAGTACACGCTTGTATACAAACACACAGGAAAAAACACATATTTGGTACAAACACACACTCACACATGCCAACAGACCTTCTTTCTCTCCTTCTGCAACACACACTTGTAAGGGCATATTATAATCATTTACACCTGTGAGTCCTCTTAGAAGGAAACTGAAAGAAAAATGTTTGAACGTGCACATGCATACACCAAGGGAGAGAGACAGAGAGAGACAGAGTTTGGAGAGTCTGGTCTTTATGCTGCATCATTCCAGATTATCAGCTGTGTGCTCACACACCCCTTGGATGTTCAGCGCCCCTGCAAACACAGTCGTTATTTGAGACTGTATTTTCATACCACCCATGATAGATGTAACGATGGTGTGCCCGCCAGCATCCTGCCTGGAACATGCGCAATCATGGACGAGTTTATAAAACACAAACACTTACACAGGATATAAACATTTGTGATTTGGTTTATATGGCGCCTCTATGGTGACTAGTAAATAGTATTTGGCTCAATCAGATGTCCTGTGTGTGCGCGCGCGTTTGTGTGCACAACTCAAATTTAGACTTTTCTCCTAATAGCAGCTGGATATGTGTACACACACTCACACACAGCGTTGCTGTTTGCGCACTTATGGAGATTTATTCATACACAGCAGCATTCTATGTTTTCCATAAAATTCAGAATTTTGGTTTGGCACTATGAGCGTATGTGCGTTCGTGCATGTGTGGTGGTGGGGAGGAGGAAGGGTCAAAAGGTCCCCCTAAAGAGCTAATAGGCAACCGTCGGCATGTTGGAGTGCTTTATTCGCGGCCTGAATGAAGCCAAGAGGGCTTAGCAAATGCAAACATAGCCACAGTCAGTCACTCACCAACGCACGAGCGCACACGTGCGCACGCATCCAAACACACACACGCGTGTGAGCACACACACACACACATGCAAGCTCGCGCACACGCGCACACACACACACACACTGACTTTAGGTAAAGCAGCGGGGAGAAACAAAAATGAAAAGAAACCAACTCTGCATTTTTGAAGTCTTACTCATAAGTTTAACGTTGGTGAAACACCTACGTAATCTACCGATGTTGAAACCCTCTTGACATATGACACACCCGTTGCCGGAGAGGGAAGGATACGTACCACCATGAGTTGGCCTCCACCACCACCTGCATGAGGAGTGTGAGCAGTGTGACGGCAAACACACAATGTCTGGAGTCCAGCACGCTGCCCGCTGGCCAGCTCGCAGGCCGAAACACACCAGCCAGGCCCAGGTTCATATTGCCGCTGATCTGTGGGAGAAGGGGCACAGAGCAGGACACATGTAAAAGTGTGTCTCTCTCTCTCTCACTCACACACACACTAACACACACACATACACGTGCACGTGCACCACGCACATACGCGCAGATGCCACATGATGTCGAAGTCGTTGGGAAAATACTTTCAGCTGCATCCTCCTGTATATGTTGATGTACGCTTGTATATGCAAGCTGTGCTGAGACACAAGTGTGTGAGTGTGTGATGGGAGCCTTGGGGCCGTGGGCGCACAGCAGAGCAGTCATTTGGCAGCAGGTCTGAGTGTGAATCACGAAAGAGTGATAGACATGCAGCCACAGAAGACACAATGACCATGAAACCTCAGCGAGACACATTCCAGATCATTTAGCTTTACTAGAGACACATGGAGGCCCAATTTGCCTGTATGTGTATGTGTGTGTGTGTGTGTGTGTGTGTGTGTGTGTGTTATGTTGGTGGGTGGCCTGGGGAGGGTGGGATTCAGTGTCAGAAAGTAGTGGGACAGAATTAATTACTTCATATTGCAATGTGTTCTCTTATTTTTGAACATTTAAGTCCA
The DNA here is from genome assembly GCA_900312935.1 of Carapus acus. Taxonomy (NCBI): domain Eukaryota; kingdom Metazoa; phylum Chordata; class Actinopteri; order Ophidiiformes; family Carapidae; genus Carapus; species Carapus acus. The sequence goes on along the minus strand of OMPJ01007051.1, from coordinate 7,868 downwards.
CCATTCAAATTCGCATTGGGCTGTGTGTAATCGTGTGAATTCTAGAATTTTTCAAGACTTCCAGCGTTGAACTGTGTTTAATATTATTTTCAGATAATTCACATCCCAAAACAGAAGAACTTTTTCTGCCATTTCCAATCAAATTTGTGTTGAAGTTTTATTTGATTAGATTCCATCCCCCTCCGATCTCAAATGAGCAGTCATGTAATTCATCTCAATCAAAATTAAATGATTCATCACAATTTAGATGCGTTTATATGATTGCTTTGCTTTGAGTGAGCAAAGATTTCAGCAAAGAGGGTAATTCAAGAGGAGACATCATTTCAAAACAACTAGCTTTACTCAGTAAGTAAGGAAATGAAAATTATTTGAACTGACAGGAGAAAAATCCGATCCAGGACTTTGAACCAGTTATTTCTAGGGGTTTATTTAATTAAATTGAGACAAATCTGCGCGCTGTCCCGTCAGCGGGCCTCATGACGTCAGCGTGGCCTAACGGCAAAACGAAAGGTAACCAAGGCGTAAAAGCGCGACGTAAAAAAACAAAACAAAAAAAAAAGAGTGATGAAAAAACAAACTGACAAAAAAAATAAACAAATCAAAATAAATGAAATCGAATTAGAGAAATTCACCCAACGCTCCAGATCATTTACGTCTGTGTGTGTACATTGGGCCAGAGCAGCCCTCATTTGTCAAGCTGCGCTATTTTCGAGAGTTGAGTCGTGCAGGATTTGAACCAACCTAATACTCATTAAACACAAGTCCAAGTTCACCTTCACTCACACGACACACACGACACACACACACACACGCAGACACACAAGCATGTGGTTTGAGTTTCTGTTGTCTCTGGACTGGCCGATGGCCTTAAACTCTTGCTTATTTTCACTTTTTTTTTTATCGCGAAATCATACCGATGTTCACCGGCAAAACTTCTTCGGGTGCGTAAGAATAAGATCCAATTTATTTATTTTTTTTGATATTCGAGACGGGATTCGATATTATATGTCATTATGCTTATGAAATCAGGTACAGTTGTGTTACCGTGTGTTGGAGGCCGCCCGCGCATGTGTATTTCGAGGGGTCACAGGTGTGCGGGTAACGGAAACCTCAGCCGCGTCTCAGCCAATCACGGCCGAAAACTAAAATTAGCAGCGTCATAATAAGGAGCAGAGAGTCGGACGCAGGCGCTAATTTCCTCTGAAATGTATTGTTTGATGGCTTCTGGCCGCTGTGCGTCGGGCCGAACACACACTCCTTTCGCCGCGTAAATGCAGCGCGCCGTGACCCATGGGAACCATCTGACCCGACAAAAACACTCCGACGGAGAGTCTGATCACCGAGGCCGACCGGTGTGAGGGCCGAGGCGGGCAGCGCATCCCACAAAGTCCGCTGAGACAAAAAAAGACGAAAAACCGGGTTGCTGTAAGACGCGTGAAGCCGCTGGAACAAACAAAAGAAAACGTTTAGCAGCCTCTCCAACGTTTTCACGAAAACCTCTCAGCAGCGTAATCCTAGTGAATTAATCTGCAGTGCATCGATGAATTAGACGCAAGATCCGTTTCTGAAAATTGTTTCGTTAACTTTGCGGCCGTGGCAATTCTTATTTAGATTTCCACCCCACTCAACGCATTTAGCCTCACTACATAAACAAGCATATGAATAATAAGACGCTTTAATTTCGAGATAGGCCCGACTTTGATGGATTTTAGCCGTGTATTAGTGGAAAACACGGAGTAGGACTTTTAAAACGGAATAGCGTAAAATGGCCTGGGACCAATCGAAGATGTGACTTCAATCTAAAAGTGGACATGATAAATTTAGCTTCAGACTATTAAGTCACTGTGTTTACCTTGGAAAGCAAATTAAACCGCATTTCTGACCTCCAACGCGGAAAAAGTAGCGCCTCGGTGTGCGCGCACAGCTGTGTGCCTGTGCCAGGAGAGGGAGCCAGGGACGAAGATTTGATGAGGAGCCTGACTTGATTTAAAAAAAAACCTCTCTTTTAACAAAGCAGAGGGAAACCGACTGGTTTTAATTCATTAATTCACTGCAGATTAGTGGAGTTGGAGACTGCCGGCTAAATTCTGAGTGAGGACTGTGCACTACAGCTGCACATAGTGAGGGAACTACAAACGACTCAAGACTCTTAGAACCAAATACTCCTTTGTGCGAAGAACCGGTCCCGAACCCAAACATGCCGAGATGAACCCCTAAAAGTGGGGTGACCATACTCACCAGGGAACTCAGCCCGGCGAGGGGAATTAATCCACTTTTCTGTATACACTCGCTGCTACAGCAGTAAATTCCCAAAGCAGGCAAGGTGGATCGACGACGGAACCCTTTGCGTCGATGAAGGCAGGTTCTGGTCGTTTTTATCCGGATTCCTCGGTGTGTGTGCTGTTTGTCGGTGAGTGTGTGTGTGTGTGTGTGTGTGTGCGTGCGTGTGTCAGACGCTGCGTTTTGGTGTTTTGATGCAGTTAGTGAATGAGCTCCGATAGCAGCTCAGCGGTGCTCCCAGAGAAGTGATCAATAATCGATACTCGATTAATTGGACGTATTTGTACGTGGCTAGGTGCTAACGCTCGCTTGGATTTTTAACCATTTGAGGGTCTTACGGAGGACCGCCGGCTCTCTGTCAAACTTAACCCTGTCTACTCAAGTGACAGCGAGGCGATAGAAAGCCAAAAAAAGCGACAAAACCTGGAGCAAACATTAAATCCAGCCGCCATGGTTCGGCTTAGCTGCGGAAAGATCCATACGGCGATCCTCCCCACACACGACTTGTCGGTTTACTCTCCATTATGAGCCAAAAATAAAACAAACAAAAACAAAGCAAAAGAACAAAACAAAGTCACGACTCTGTCAGTTCCTCGATAGTTTGGTCCGGGGATGAACAAAAAATAAAAAATCCGTTTGATTGAAGATCCGACGGTTCTAAAGACGGTGAGTCTCCACCGTCTCAGACCGGTGAGTGTCCGGTGCGCGGCGTGTCGGCAGCGGCGGCTCGGCCTCTCTCTCTCCTTCTCTCTCCCTCTCCCTCTCCCAGTCCTCCGCCCTCAACTGGGTGTGTGGTGTGTGTCTGTGTGACTGAGAGGGAGGGAGTGCGTGTGCGTCTGACTGCATGCAGAGAAGTCTCTCTCTCCCTCCTTCTCCCTCCCCTCTGTCTTTCTCTCTCTCCCTCTCTCTCTCTGTCTCTCTCCCACCTGCCTCTGCTGAACTAGAAAACCCGCGCGGGATGCGCAGCGCAAAGCCTTCAGATGGCGCATGCGCCCCACGTTTCTTATCTCGTTTATTCCTCTTCTCCCTCGCATTGTCACCAAGAGGCTCGGAACATGGTAGGTGAAATATAGGAGAGAAAGAGGAGGCAAGGAAGTGACCGAACGACAGAGAGATGGGCGGAACAGGCTGTAACAAAACAAGCGTCTCTATTACCTAAAATAAACGTATAAAGCGCCTGGGGCTATTAGCCTATCCATACCTGAGCAGGGTTAGGGTTTTCACTTGCAGGGGATCGTGTTACTTTCTAGGCAAAATCAAGACAAGCAGGTCTGCGTCGTGTGGGTGAACCAGCAGTGTGCTCTCATCACCCGAAAGCCTGTGAGCATTAAGGTCATTAGGGTAATTATTCTTTTATGGTGCATTATTGTGGTGAGGAGAATCGGTAAAGGCTTACAGTGGGGATGCTTTGGCAGTGAACCCCGGCTGTAAGGGTCAGAGGTCACAGTGTTGAATAGTTTTGCGTGCAGCGGATTGTCTCCGCTTGCGCACACTCAAGGCATTCAAGGGTGAAAGCCTTGTTATTTTCAATCGGGCAGGCCGGAATTTCAGCCTGGTATTGAGGAATTGGAGATAGAATAACAGTCGGTAATAAAAGAAGGTTAAAGAAGCTAAAATGCAAGTGGTTTCCTCATTTAAAGACAGAGCGGGGAACCGATCACATAGCAGCGGAGAGGGTTAGCAGGTGGGGTGTGGGGGGAGGGGGCAGAAACCAACAACTGCTGTAGGTTATGATGTCAAAATATGAGAGGAGGCGGAGTCCAATGTCGTGATTTAAGGCAGCGGTGGGGTGGGGTGGATGTCAGGATTTGTCAGTCTCACCATGTACAATATCTGATGAAGAGCTATTCATTTAGCCGCTCGCTCGCTAGCTCAGCTCCGCGACATCGGTTTTTCATCAACAGCACGCACGCACACATGCACGCCGGTTGACAGATAAGCTGCCATACGCAGGTACTCGACCTGGACCCACGTTGGCCAACACGTTTAGTCTGTGGGAACGTTTATCCGAATTCCAGGCAGTTTGAAAAATGGTTGAAAATTGTTTAGTCACTGTTACAAGCTCCAATTGGAGCCGACGGATCCAAAAATCCATTTATGCTGACTCATAATGACTTCCCTTTGTCGTGTCAGGACTCCTAAATTAAGAGATCTCTTTTTCAGGGGAATGACTTGCCTCAGTCCCGGCAGCGTGAGCATGAGTATGCCTATGTATGTGTGCGTGTGTGTGTGTGTGTGTATGTGTCTCAGCTCGTTGGCCAACAGTGAGGAGGGGCGAGGGGTTGCGGTGCTATTTAGTGGACTTTAAAACATGTTCAGCCACATTTCTGATCCCCCCTTCTCCCTCCCCATGCCTCACTACTACCCCCTGCCCCCCCCATTCCCCAAGGAAAAAAACTGGGCAACATCTGGCTGAGTTTATGAGAGAGGGAGGGAGGGAGAGAGAGGGGGAGAATTGGTAGACCATGAAAACTGGGAGGAATTCTTTCCCGGGCAGTGCGAGAGACTCATTGTTGTAGTTGCCATTAGTGGCGGTGAAACTCTAATCTTGTGAAAATAGCCATTGTTGCGCTCCGATTGACCAATAACACGGCAGGAGTCCACGCTGATGTTTATTTTCTGTGTGATAAAGCGCTCGTTCCGCTTCTTGTGAAAACAACTTTATTCAAACAACAGAAACAAGGCAAACACTGCAAAACACTGCTACCCCACACCTTCGGTTATTGCAGAGCGGGCACACCGACACACAAACACACACACACGCGCGCACGCACACACAATCACACACCTAAGCTGCAAAAAATACACAAAAAAATGGGGCGCAAGCTGAGCTGCACTGTTGAATTGAACATATTTTGTAAGCATCACCACACTCTTCAATTACAACTCACGTCATCATCGACGCACAAACACACAGGGTCGATCCGGCATTAAAAGAGAGGGAGCACAAAATTACACACGGTCATCTGCATAATACATCACACACACGCACACGCAGGCACACACAAACACAGCTGTTACAGCTGCAGAGAGGAAGAGTGGCACTCCAACTGTTTGGGATGCTGAAGGCCGAGCGGAATACAATCTCGGCCGGTTACACAGATGCACAGCAGGATACAGGAACAAGGGGGAGGGGAGTTGGAGAAACACGCGGTCCTCATAGTAAACTACCCAGGGAATCTTTTGCTATAAATATTTAATAATCAGTCAGACTTTTTGGGAAGTTGTAAATCCATCTTCAAACTGTTCCTTTGTGCGCGAATAGGTGTGTGTGTGCGAGTGGAGAAGGGCATCTTTTCCTCACTGTCTTTATTTCTTGTTGATTTCTCCAGAGTCGCTCGGCGAGAGTCAAATAAACACAGAGTTGGATGCAGTTTGCTGTTTGGTTTTATAGAAGAGTGATTTTTGATACGGTCGCGTTCACAGCAATGCGTTTGTGTGGACGGACGGTACCTTTGGCACACGGCGCACGGCAGAGGGGCTCTGCAGGTTTCAGATTACAAGGTTCATGTTTAGGTATTAAGCAACTGCTCCCCAACCTTCATGTTTAGCTGCACAAGTAAACACAATCACGCCATCATGAATGGCAGCAGGATTGGCGCGGGTTCCGGCGTGGTTCCAACGTCTTCAGTCCAGCCGTGGTGGCGTTACGGAGCGCTGAAGTGATTGTCAGTTGACGCAGAGCCAGAATTCTGTAAAACAAATCCAGCTCCCACTCTATTGGAAACAGCCTTGGAAGTCAAGGCAGCAGGACCACTTGCCAATACCGTGACGCTCCCTGCCGACAGACGCCGCTTCCTCTGATGGATAGAAGTCCTCGTCAGGCATTTGTCAAAGCAAACCAAAGGCCAAAGTTTGGATTGATGGGCACACTGCAGATATCTGATCGCACTTGCATCTGACGGCAGTCACAGAGTGTAGGGAAGATGTCTGTGCATCTTGGTATGCTGTGGAGGGTAACGACAAAACAGAAAACATCAGTGGAGGAGGTCAAGGACAAAGCTCAGAAAAGAGAAAAGCATCTAAAAAAGAAAAAATAGTGGTAAACTACATTCCCAAACACTTGCTGATCAAGAAAAGGAAATAATTGTAATAGCATCAACAAAGCAGCTCTTAATTTAGATTTGGCATTATCGTCATCACAGACCAAGCAGTTGACGCTATAACGCTACTTGTGCTGTAGCAAGAAGCTACAATCAGGAATACCAGATTGAACATAATCCCTCAAGGTTGAAATGTGGTAATAGCAATAATGAGCAAAAGAAAGCAAAGGAGGAAACATGGAACAAAATCATCCAGAGGAGGAGCAGAAGAGGAGCAGCACTGGCAGCAGTCTGAGCAGGATTCCACCAAAGAGAGGAATGACTTTCATTCAATGTCAGTTCGCTTCAGGCTTCATTGTTCTGATTAACGTCCTGAAAGTGGCTGTAATGGCTCCAATGTAAAGATGTGTACATTTTGATATTCGCAAAGTCGCAATAGCTGTATTAGCGACAGACTTTTTTTGCCTCGTCTTTCTTGCCACGTGCACAGTTCATATAGATAGATTCTCCACCCTCACTGATGCATCAAACCAACCACCATTCACTTCTCTGTTACCGGCTCTTTGAAATTCACTTAGACTATTTTTCCAATGCATCATGAAATCTGCCGCCTACCCACCCCCATCCTAGTGCCTGAACCCTGTCGGGCTCGAGAGCGGTAGATCAAATCTTCACGCCGGCACGCTCAACGGCGTCTGACAGGGTCACGCGTGATGAGCAGGATGGAGGGAGGAGAAGACAGTTTTGGCCGCGTTCCTCCAGGAGATGTAAATGTTTGGAGAGTAATGAGATAACAGCTGGGCAGTTGAGGAGAGAGCAGGGTTGCGAAAGTAGGGGAGATTCTTTTATATCGACTGTGTCACACCGAGGAGTCGACAGTCTGTTTGGAAATTCATGCTGTCACATGTAAAGGTATAAACTGCTTCACTCCTAGAAAAAAACAACAAAGGAAACGTTCCTTTTCAACACAAACTGCATGGTATGGTGTCATTGTAGGGTCATGCAGGTCGGCTGTGGGTATTTCTCTCCGTTTTATCCGTCTGTGTGTCTGGTGAGACTCCAGACCTCCTCAAGAACGCCTAAAACACAACTGGCAGCTGCCCAAACATCAAGCGCTCATTTATAACAAACAGGGAATGTGTGTATTATTCAGCAACCAGCAATAAACTCACTTCTTTCCTCAGGGTTAAGTTGGGGTGGGGGGGACAGGCAGTG